>VYZP01005697.1:284-14190 GCA_013400635.1 Hypocryptadius cinnamomeus
CAATTTTTTTTCTACATATACCAAGTCGCTAAAACACCTAGAGTACTTAAAATAAATAACTTCTCTTTTTAAATTATTATAAAAAGTTGTCATTATCTTCAGTAAGGCTTGAAAATAATTTGTACAGGCAGTAAACAATTTATTAAAATGTTAGGAGCTTTAAAATTTGCCTTAAGCTAAAATATACAGCAAGAACCATAAAATATTGCCTCTTGTTATAATTAAAATCACTGAAACAGCATTTTAATAGTTTAATTCCAATTACTTAAATACATTTAATACAAATTATTACTTTATACATATTTCAATGTAATATACAGTAGTATATTTTATTGTATTGTAGTATAATGTAATAGCATATTATATCACACCCAACATGGAGTGATTCCTGGGGTTGTCCTGTGCCAGGAGGTGGACTTAAGTAATCCTTGTGAGTTCATTCCAACTCAGCATATTATATGATTCAATAGCTAGAATATTGTAATTTAATACAAATTATTATTCTTATATGCTTTATAACATAATAATCACACTAATATGCTCAGGTGGTCTGCTAAAATAGGCTATCATTCAAAAGAAAAGATATTTTAAATCTAATCTTGGACTTGACTTTAAATGAAGTTAAAAGCATGTGTTTGAACTGCCTTCAGAGGCAATATTGTCCTGATTAAGAGATTACTTACTACAGAAATGAGAATCCTTAAAGAACATTCTTCAGTGTATTTGAAGGCAATGCAGTGAGAAAATATGGAACTGTTGAATGCACTCAGGAATTTTGTGCAGTTCTAAGTGCACATAGTTATTAATATAAATTGCAAGTTTGCTGTGACCTTTTTTTAAAAGCACTGTTTGTAGCCTACCCCCCTAGTCATATAATGTATGTGTGTCGGACAGAATAAACTGTGCATACAAAAGCATGTCCCTCCCAGTCAGGCTAGAGGAGGTGTGGGAAAATATTCAGCCGTTGCTTGTCAAGGTCTAGTGCACAGGAAACAGGAGCCTTCACTGGCAGGAATCTTCCCATTTTCAGAAATGAGTTGAAGTAAGCCATACAAACCCCCTGTTTTGATCAGGCTGGAAACACTGTACTCACCCAAAATTAAAAGCAAGTAGAAAAAGAGACAGACTGAGTGGGGAGTTAAAGTGTTGCCAATAAATGGTCTAAATGAGGAGAAGGCAAATTAAATGAAGAACATATGCAATCTATGATTCTGTCTGGATCTTCAGTGTTTCTGCACACAACCTGATTTTTAAGTAAGGGTGGCTGTGTGGATATATGGGCTGATCTTAAACATTCTGCTGGATTGAAGCAGGCAGCATTTCTCTCTCCCAGCACTCAGAAATCTCCTCTTGGCATTTAGAAATTCATGTTCTTTCACCTACAAGTACTGGAAAGGCAGTGTTTTCATGTAAAAGGAAAGATAGTTACTAACTTTAGATTGGTGGTTGTTGCTCTGCTGTATAATGTTTGGGTTTTCTTCTCCACCTGTTTTAGAGGAGATGACAAATGTGTTGTGTCATCATGCCCAGGCCATTTCCAAGTCACCCCCACCCAGAGGGGCTTCCCTACCAGGCTGAGGACAAGGAAGGACCCAAATCTCCTTATACCCTGTGGGCCAGCACTGGAAGTGGATGAAAATGCTGCTGCATTTGGTGCAAAAGCAAAGCTTCAGGAGGCTGTGGCTTGGTGAGAGCAGAGGTGAGCTGCTCCCTGGGGTGTGGTGGAGCATTGCCCAGGTTAATCAGCTGTGAGAGAGCATCTGCTGGGCCAGGGACAAATTGATTCTCTATTAACTCTCTCCTCCTTCCTTGAATGGACTCATGAAAGATTGCTCTTTCAATCTCATATTCAACAGCACCAAACTGAGCCTGTTTGAGATTTCTTCATATCAGCTAATATTCTGTAGCATATTTCAGAAACCAGTAACACCATTCATCACATTTTAAATGCAAATTAAAGACCTATCTTTAGAGTGCATTTTCCAAAGCTTGGAGCTCCTCTCTCTTTCCTCCAACATCAATTTAAATGCTGATTACATTGGAAAATGAGAATTACTGTCATAAGAAAGCTTATATTGAGGTTAATGCAAAAGAAGAGGAACTGAGCTGTAACCCTCAGCAGTTTGTGAGACGTTACTCCAGCTGTTCAATGGCATTAGATGTTCGGGTCCCAGTTACCTTATGAGTCAAATGAAGTTTTGGTCACAGGCTCAGTATATCCACCTTCAGATGAGGATGGAGGTGACTTTCTTGCCTCACTATGATAGGAAGGTGGTCTTCCTTTGTGTCAGGTGATTTCCAGGCACCATTTCATTGGCCTCTACTGCTCACAAACCCCCTGCCCATACCAGCTGCACAGGTTTTATGTATTTCTGTATTCCTGCAGTGGGAATAAGTCTTTCTGTCTCTTTATGTGCCTGTATGTCATAGCTGCTGAGCTAAATCCTCGGTTATGTTTGTTTTCCCATGAATTTGCTTAGTTTTTTCCACATTTGCCAGTGTCCTCTCAGCCACAGGTGAGGAAGGGGGCAGGAGCAGCATCCAAACCTGACAACCTGAGCATCATGCAGTCTGTGTGTTTGGGTGGCCAAGGGTGGTGGCACTGCTGGCAGCCTGAGAAGCCCCAGTTTCCATGGCACTGAAGACATTCTCCAGCCTTTTTCATATTCCACAAAAAAAAAACAAAAAAAAACCTCAGGGCAAACACCTTCTTTTTCAGAAATTTGGCATGACCGTCTCCTTCGCTGCTTGCCTGTTCTTCCACCCATCTTCCCACAAAGAGGTTAATAAATGTTTACTTTTTTTCTTGTTTCCATATGGTTTGTTCACAGGCTTTTGCTTGTGTGTGTATGAATGCTCACTTGCATTGACTGCTGTGAGGGAATTGTTCTACTAATGCTGGCCATCTTCAAATCAATGCCTGCACATAACAACAGAAAGTGCCTCAGATGTAGTGGTTTCCACAGGACTATTGTTTGGCCTTTGTTAGGCATTTTTGAACCTAATAAATAATGTCAAAAGTCTCTATCCTAGCCAAAAATGTTCTCTTTGAAACAGTTCTAATAGTATTTTTGTTCTGCAATGTCTCCCAGTGTTGTGAAGAATTTGTGCCTCACAATAGGAATCTGGTCTATCGCGTGCCGTTTTTTTTTTTTTTTCCAATTTATTTTAAGATGTGAACCCTTCTTTCCTGAACAGACATTCCTAATTCTTTACATAAATGTTGCTTTTTCTTGAATAACTATACGACTTGGAACTTCATTGCTGTAGATGCTACTAAATTTGATGAACTACAGGAAGAACAAATCTTAATAATGATGAAATGAAGGGGAGGAAAGAAAAACATTGCACTTAATTATAGGCTATTTCAGTGAACTTCCTTTGTGTTTTGTTGCATAACTCATAATTAAATTATATCTAAAATAAGGTTTTAACAATTGATTTATGCACTGAGAAGCAATGATAACAATGGTCAAAGATGATCACAGTAGTCCCCTCTGGCTGTAATATCTATTAATCTAGACCATAATGACTATTTATTCTGGAAAAAACTCTAATTGGAGACTCTCTGTGATTCATTATGCCTTATATAGCACATATTAGCAATACATTTCATCTGTCCTTAATATGAAGTATAACTTGTGGATAATATTCCCATTTCAGTGGTGCAGTAGTGTGTAGCAAATTAAGCTAGGAGAAACATATTTGCTAGACATATTTTATTTCTGTGCATTATACTTTGCTTATTTTAATTGGGCTCTGGGGAAAAATGTCAAAACCCACATTTCTCTGCATTCATTTTCTTTGTGGCACCAAAGCTGTTGGGTGCTATCTGTATTAAAATAACTATTTATATTGTGGGATTTTATTTAGTTATCTCATTTCACCTTAGAGATAAAAGAGACACTTGAACTTGTTTTTTCACTATGGTAGAAATAGATCTATAGTTGGAACTGCTTATTTGTGGTATTACACGGGTCTTAAACAAATTTTACTTCTATAATTGTAATAGAGAATGAAACTCACTTGGGGCTTGATAAATCAAGTTTCTGATGCTCCCAGTGGCAGTTCAGTGGACTTAGACCTGTGTTCATTTCTTTACAGCTGATGTTAGCAAAATAGCAACCTTGGACTTCCAGAGGGCAGACTGTGGCCTGCTTAGGAGCATCTTTGGCAGAGTCTATTGGGAGACAGTCCTGAAGAGCAAAGGAGTCCAGGAAGGATGGACGTCCTCCAAGAAAGAGATCTTAAAGTTACAGAAGCAGTTTGTCCTCAAGGAGTCCAGGAAGGATGGACATTCTCCAATAAAGAGATCTTAAAGGTACAGAAGCAGTTTGTCCTCAAGGAGTCCAGGAAGGATGGACATTCTCCAAGAAAGAGATCTTAAAGGTACAGAAGCAGTTTGTCCTCACATGCTGGAAGACAAGCAGGTGAGGAAGAAGTTATAGTGGTAAAGGGGGAAACTGGAGGGATTTAGTGCTTTCTTTGCCTCAGTCTTCAATAGTAAGATGAGTTGTTCTCTAGATCCCAAGCCCCNCCTCAAGGAGTCCAGGAAGGATGGACATTCTCCAAGAAAGAGATCTTAAAGGTACAGAAGCAGTTTGTCCTCACATGCTGGAAGACAAGCAGGTGAGGAAGAAGTTATAGTGGTAAAGGGGGAAACTGGAGGGATTTAGTGCTTTCTTTGCCTCAGTCTTCAATAGTAAGATGAGTTGTTCTCTAGATCCCAAGCCCCTGAACTGAAATACAGGGGCAGGGAGCAGAATGAAACCCCTGTAATCGATCACCAGTCAGGCAAAGGAGGTGATTTTCCTGCTCTGCTCACACTGGTGTGGTCCCGCCTTGAGCGTTGTGTGCAGTTTTGGGTACCACAGTATAAAAAAGGCATTAAGCTCTTAGGGAGTGTCCAAAGGAGGGCCATGAGGATGGTGAAGGGTCTGGAGGGGAGGCTGTGTTAGAAATGGCTGAGGACACTTGGTCTGTTCAGCCTGGAGAAGAGGAAACTGAGGGGAGGCCTCACCATGGCCTACAACTGCCTTGTGAGGGGAAGAGGAGGGGCAGGTACCAATTTCTTCACTCTTGAAACCAGCAACAGGACTCAAGGAAACGGCTTGTGGTTGTGTCAGAGGAGATTTAGGGTGGATATCAGGAAAAGGCTCTACACCCAGAGGGTGGTTAGGCACTGGAACGGGCTCCCCAGGGAAATGGTCACAGCACCAAGCCTGATGGAGTGACGGAAGCATTTGGACAACACTCTGAGGCACATGGTGTGACTCTTGGGTTGTTCTGTGCAGGGCCAGGAGTTGGACTCAATGATTCTTGTGAGTCCCTTCCAATTCAGCATGGTCTATGAATCTAGGAAGGGGAAATGGTCAGTGACCTTCTAAACCAGTTAGACGCTCACAAGCCTATAGGGCCAGGTGGAATCCACCAAGCCACTTTCCATCATTTACCAGCAGTCCTGACTAACTGGGGAGGTCCCAGGTGACTGGAGGTTAGCTGATGTGAGGTGAATCTTCAAGAAAATCTGGAAGGAAGGTCTGGGGAGCTACAGGTCTGTCAGCCTGAGCATGGTGCCAGGAAATATCCTGGAGCAGAGCATCTTGAGTGCCATCAAACAGCACATACAGGAAACCAGATGGTCAGGCCAGCCAGCATGGGTTTGTGAAAGGTAGGTCCTGCTTGACCAGCCTCCTCTCCTTCTATGACAGGTCACCGTCTCAGTAGATAGGGAAAGGCTGTGGATATTGCCTGCCTGGACTTTAATCCACCTTGACACTGTTTCCCATTGCATTACCCTGAAGAAACTGGGTGCTCATGGCTTGGATGGATGCACTGTTCAATGTGTAGAAAACTGTCTGGATGGCCAGGCCCAGAGAGAGGTGGTGACCAGAGTTACATCCAGCTGATGTCTGGTGAGTAGAGGTGTTCCCAAGGGCTCAGGACTAGGGCCAGTCCTGTTGAATGTCTTTATCAATGGTCTGGATGAGGGGACCCAATGTACCCGTAGTCACTGTGCAAGTGACACCATGTTGGGTGGGAGCATTGATCTGCTGGAGGGAAGACATGATCCAGTGTCTGCCTTTCCCACACAGGGCAGGAGTTGTGTCCTGCTGATGTCTCTGCTCTCAAGAGCAAGGAGAGACTTAACCACAATTCACCTGGAGGCACAGAAGATGGGTGAGTATGAGCTTGCTTTAATACAGTCAGCTTCAGAAATGTGCTGTAAAATGGGTTCCAGTAAGTGTTTGGGCAGGTAACCCATCCTGGAGCTGTGTTTCGTTGGTACTTCAGGTGGCAATCCTGACTTGAACATGTGGGTCTTTCTGTACAGTCATAAATCCCCAAGGCACCTTAAGTCTCTGCTGCTTTCTTGCTCAGTTCCATGGCTAACAGTTCTTGTTTTCTGAGTTCACATTTCGTTACTGTCAGTGTGAATGCATCACTAGCCGGCAGAGCCCCGAGGAGGTGCTGCAGGGGCTCCAGTGGTGTGGGGCTGGCTGGTCCTGAGCTGGCCAGGCAGGTGGCCAGAGCTCTCCTCTGGCAGCAGAACAGGAGCTACATGAAACTCAGCCAGGAGCTTGGCTGGTGTTCTGCATCTGCTCTTGGCTGTGTGCTTTTCATGCCCCTGCTGCTGGGGCTCGGCTGGCAGGACTTCGACACGTGCACCTGGCCCTGCTGCCTTTTGGACCTAGCTTTGGGGGAATTATTTGGAAAGACAAGAAGGAGACTGTGTGTGATTCCTTGTTCTCTTTGGTAGACAGAAACAAAAAATCCTAAAAAATCCTGAAATATTAATTTATCTAGTCAAATTAACGGTGACACATGGAAAGAGAACAAAGTTGTGTTTGTTCTTCTAGTGACAGAATCGAATTGCATTGTGACAGTCAGTTATACACTCCTGAGATCAGATGAAACTGGCTTTTTTAGTGAGGAAAATCCCTCATGTCTTATGAAAACACTGAAATAACTACCCAAAGGGGAGGGTTTTTTTTAATTTTCCATCCTCAGAAGTGTATCTGAAGTGCACTAGTTGGCTAAATGATTCATTGCAATTACATTATCAGGTGGACTAAGCACTTTTGCTCTTTAGTCATTAGTTAAAAGACTTTGACTTTTTGAATATATTTACTACCTGCAAAAATTTAAATTTGTTTCAGAAAACTTACACTTGTATTTTTTGTGAAGTGTTCCTTCTGATCCACAGCTAGTTATTATTAATGAATTATAATTGCTTTTTTAAAGTTACACATTATTTTCTCCTTCCCCTAATGTAAGGATTGGTCTTTCTATAAAGAAGGATAATGATCTGTGATTAAAGCTTATTCTTGGTTACATGTTCATATGTGAGTACAGGAGAATGGTCAGTATTGGAGACTACATCTGCCTTTACACGTACAGACACACATGATAAACACATGATTGTAGCCAAGTAGGAAAAAAAAAGACAAATTTGCTGCTTGTCAGCTGCCTCTCACAGAGACACACCAGCAGAAAAATTGACCCAGCATTTTTGTGTTATCTACAGAGTGCTATCAATCACTGGGAAATATAAATCCTAATTATACTCTAATTAGAAAAAAACCATAAACTCAAACTCACATTTGTCATGAAAAGCCTTTGTACTTGATACTGAATTTTCAGTTTATTCAATTTATGGTGCTATTAGTGTTGTCTATCCACATTCATCATCACAATTTTTTTTCATTTGCACCACTTAGCCAAGCTAATATTAAAGCTGATTTTTCTTTTGCCAGGTGTCAATGTTAGGATAAAGAATTTTGGAAAATTTCAGCAGGCATTATTTCTCAATGTCCTCCAATAGAAATAGATATGAGCAGGATATTGGGTTTTTTTGGTTTTTTGTTTTTTTCTAATGAGAAAAATGTATGTGATCATGATAATAAATAGAAAAAGGGAAAAAAAATTGTGTCTATATCTATAGTTGGAACTTTATACAGAACATGACTTTAGTTTCAGTCTTAGATTATGCATGTAGGATTTTCCCATATGTAATGTAACTCTGTTAGGAGTTTAGCATTTCATTCTCTTGAGCTGTCACTGACCCTGAGCACACAGAGTTTTCACACATCCTGAGAAGGCAACTATGAGTGTGGCATCCCCATTTCATGATCTCAAACATTGCTTTCCTTCTCTTTTGCCTCTGGTGCAGCAGCCTGCTCTCATCCCCAACATCAAAACTCATCAAGAGGACAATGATTCCCTTGTTCTCTGGGACATGGTCTCCTGTGACTCATGAGCTGTGTAGCGGGAGATGTCACCTGAAGGAAATGCAGTCAGTGGGGAGCATGGTGTTGTGGAGGATAGTGCAAGAATATAAGAGGAAGTGCATGATGGAGGAGGAAAACCAGAATAATGACATAACCTGAGTTGCCCCACACTGCTGGTAGGGGGAGTTTTGTACTTTGACCCCTGTCAGGCATTTCTCATGAAGCTGGTTTAGCCATATTTGTCTAAATTGCACAGCATGCACTATTGGTTGTGTCATGGTCATTTTCACCACTGTTTTGAGTGGTCTGGTTCGAGACAGCTTTTGCAGCAAGCCTAAAAGTCTTGAAAATAGTTAATTTTGAAAGAGGCACTGGTAATGCTATTGTGACTCTTGTGACATTTTAGTACTGGGTAATAATTTCCATGAGGCTATAAAAGGCTACTGAAAAAACAAGTTTGAAATTCAGAGGAAAAGGGCGTGGAGTATCAAGGATAAGTCTATGGGGCTTTCAACTCAGCTTATGTTAATAGACAGGTTTGGTGCTGGTTGAACACTGAGCCATCAATATTTTTGAGTATTTAATTTTTCCTCTTGGAAGGCAGTATATGGATGTGAAGTAAGCAGATATAAAAAGAAATTTCATCATATCTCTAAAAACTGACCACGGCTTGTTACAAGACAAGTTTCCAATGTTATTTGAGATGAAATTCCTTGTCAATAAGACAGCTCAAAGAGATTTTATACTGAAAAAATGACTTTGCACACTCTTGAAAATGTTGATCTTCAATTAGCATTTAAGGAATATCTAGCTTTACAAGGGAAAAAAAACGTTATAGAAGTTATAGGTGATTGAAGTTGCTTTTTTAATGGGAGGGATAATAATGGTAAATAGTGTTATGTCCATTATTTCACAGTCTTGAAGAAATGGTCCTGGAGTGCATCAGATACAGCATCACCAGCCAAGCGAGGGAGGGGATTGTCCTGCTCTGCTCTGCACCGGAGTGGCCTCACCTCAAGTGCTGGGGACAGTTTTGGATGCCACAAGATAATGGAGATCTAAAGTTCTTAGTGTCCAAAGTGGGGCCATGGAGATGGTGAGGTGTCTAGAGGGGAAACCATATGAAGAGTGGCTGAGGTCACTTGGTCTGTTCAGCCTGGAGGAGACTGAGGGGGAACCTCATTGCAGTCTGCAACTTCCTCATGAGGGGAAGAGGAGGGACAGACAATGATCTCTTCTCTGTGGTGACCAGTGGCAGGACCTAAGGGGACTCCATGAAGTTGTGTCATGGGAGATTTAGATGTTAGGAAAAGGTTCTACACCCAGTGGGGGATTGAGGACTGGAACACGTTCTCCAGAGAAGTGGGCACAGCACCAAGTCTGACAGAGTTCAAGGAACACTTGGACAATACTTTCAGGCACATAGTGGGAATTCTGGTTCTGTGCAGGGCTGGACTCAATGATTCTTGTGGGTCCCTTGAGACTCCTGCTATTCTGTACAGTGATTCTGTAGTCACTGACCTAGTTCAGAGGTGCAAGTTTGTGAAAACAGAACTGACTCCTTGCCTGCTGTGGAATTGTTGGAAGTTTTGCTACTACCTTCAACAGAACTGAACCTTCAGGCATTTTTCCTGTCTGAAGCTGCTCGTAATGGAGTGGCCCTTTGCTACAAATGCAGATGCAAATGAATATGCTTCATGGCTAGCTCTGCCGAGCTGAGGCTTTTTCAGACTGTATTCCTATGCAATGCTGCATTTAAGAATCAAAAACAAATCAAAATTTGATTAACAGAGAAATTAGACTTCTAATAATAAAAATGAGAATTGGGTTTGGATAAATAAATGGCTTTAGATGAATCCTTTATTTCATGGAAGATTTACCTTAGGAATTAGAATTGTGTAAATTAAGTCTAGAAGCTTTTATAAAATGGCAGCTTCTGTGTTTCATGTAAGCATGAAGAGAACACTCAAAGAGACTCAGCAAGCTGTATAAGTATTGATTTAGATAATCTGCATGAGAGCAAAAATATTTTCCACCTTTTTCCCTTAAAGCAGTTGTTATATACAAATATGTAAGTCCATTTCAGTACCTAAGATGTACCCATTGCATCTAGCTGTGCAACCTACAGTGATTCCCAAAGGCATGTTGTGGGAATTGGAAGCAGACAAATGAAAAGTTGTGTGAAAATGACGTCTAATTCTGTCAGAATTCTGGTTTTCCCTTTGTTAGTCAATTTGTATATCTCTTGCCTTTACTGTGCTTTGGATGTATGTTGCTAAGAACTGACTTATCTACTGAAATTCAGTTTTACCATTTGTACTGATAGGGGTTTTTTATCTCCATTTCACTATGACATTACATCAGCATTTTGTGTGTGCTCCCCCATACTTCCCCAGCTTAAAGATGTGCTCTTTTAGATTTTTTTTTGTGTGTGTGACTTTAACAATGTTCTGTTCACATTTCCTTGGATAGACCCAACAATTGCTTGTTGACCCATTTTAACCCCTTTTGAGCATCATCTTCAAAGTGTAACTGTCCTTGACAATGAAAGAGACCTTCCTATTGTCTGGTCCTTCCAGGCAATCTTTAGCATTGAGTTAAATGGCTTTCAGATGGAGGAGTTGGCTGGAAGGAAGGAGACAAAGTGGCCTGTTGTTTCTGAGTGACTTTGCTAGAGTTTCCCTTTTTTCTTTTAGAATGGTGCATTTCTATAGAAGATGACAGACGTTTTGACAGGTGCAATATGCTTTGAACTGTTGTGTCAGATAATTCTTTTGTCTTGGTTTTTCCCAGCAGAGTGGTACATCTCCTTAGGATGCTGATATGCATATTGTTTGCTTTTCATTTAGTGTGGTGAAGCCTTCCATCCTCCTTTTTTCTCTCCCTCCCTACCTTTTTAAATGGCTCTTTGCATATATGTAGCTGACCCAGAAGGGAAGGCGGAGTGACCATGACTTAAACTTCTCTCTCCAAACTTTTGATCATGATAACTGACACTTAAAACTCAGGAAATTATTATGGTAATAGAGAAAGAGCTGACAAAGACACACAAAAACACAACTTCAAATAAAATCATGCTAAAATCTCATCTCCGAATGCAATGAGCTATGCTTGGGTGAAAAATGTGGTTTCAGGGTTCTTGAGAGCAGGAAATATTTAGCTTTGTTCATCTGAGCACTGGCCTAGGTGAAAACAAACTGTAGTTCTATCACATAATCAAAACAGGTTTGAGAGGAAAAGAACTCCAAGCTGAAGTTTTAATACTTACATTTGTCTTGCTTCTTGTATGGATGTTTTATTTCTTTCTTAATATTCTTACTGCAGAAAACATTTCTTAAGCAGGTAGATTAATTTATTTGTAGTATGCAGAGCATGTTCTATGTTCGTAGCCATTGTTTTTGAAGTGTCAGCTCTGGGGGTTTTTAGTCCTGCTATGAATTATTGTGTTGTAAATAGTAGCACTGGTAAACTGGTCATGCAGAGAACATACTGGGATTGGTGCCTGATGCTATCTTTCTGCAACAGTCCCTGCTTCTGCCTGCTGCCTTCCTGCCTGTTTTTGACTTAAACAAAGTTTTTTACTATTACCTTTGATGTTTTCTTTTTATTTTCAGAGTTAACATCGCTTCTTTTAGTGGCCTGAGTATGACTCTCATTCATTGTGTCATGAATGACATCCGTGTTACTGAAAGACAATCTGACCCTGAAAAATTGAAAACAAGATCTTCTTTTGCAGTTGCTTCACTTGGCACAAACTCAGTGGGGTAGAGAGATTTAAAGGCTGCCAATCAAACAGAGGAACGGACAACATAATTTACTGTAACAAGGAGAGGTGACTTGGAAAGTGCTGCTTTATGAATCCTTGCAGAATATCTGAGAACTCAGTTTAATAGCTCATGGAATACATGTTTAAAATATTTATACCTATTTTTTTTAAAAATCAGGGACTAGTGGCTAAATCTCTGTAAAGCATAGTTGGCTGACCTGATGGCCTGATTTCTGAAAATGGCAGGAACCCATCAAACTGTGTTTTTCACAGTCAGAGGGAAAGTATCTCACTGTAGCATTTTAGCCTACAAGGCAATTTTAAACTTTTGTGTGTTATTATGGTATATAGTGGGTAATCTTGAATCAAAAAAAAAATATAATTGCTTCTTCTAAATGATACATTTTCTGGGAAGATTTTGAATGGTGCTTATGATAGACCAAACAGTGAATAGCTGTATTTGTCTGTTTACTACTAGATACCTCTACTAGTGCTGAAAAGAGTTCTACAGCAGTACTTAAGCATTTGAGATCATGGTTCTGAAATAGATGGCTGAAACATTGTTTGAAATTCAGTCTGCTGCCATAGAAGGGTGCTAGTAATTGTTATACTTGACTGTAAAAATGCTTCTTTGGGATGATTGTAATTTTCAGCCTCTACAGTTACCTTTTCTTCAAGTAATTCCAGTTTACATTGCAGCTCTTACTTTTGTGAGTCACTCATACAAACAAGATACAAAATCTGTTTTATTAGCTATTCTTAGCTGAAAACACAGTATTTTTGCCATCTCTGTTCTATGCTCATCTGTTACCACAGTCTCTGGTTGTAGATTTATTTAGTTATCATACTGATAACTGGTTGAAACTCCTTATCTTTAAACAGTAGAAAATATATTCACAACACCAGAAACTTCTAAACTGATTCTTGTAGTTATCTATTGTAGTTTTCTGTAGGCAGCTAAGAACAGGTTCTCATGAAGATCGTTGGATGGTTTTAACGAGGGGCCTATTTACTGACACCAGCTCTAATTGGAATGTGTCATGGGAAGCTCTTGTCTCAGGAGATCTGACATTGTTCCAGGAAGAACCAAGCAGATCCAATGTTAAATTGCATCAGGCTCTTTTGCAAAGTAGAGCATTTCTGAAGCTGGGAGAATTTTGCCAAGGGACTCACAGGGCATGAATTTCTTGGGATGATGTGCATCACATTCAGTTTTATGGTTTCCCTTTCACTGTTGGAGGACATTGCATAGCTGAATAGATTGAAGGAGAACCCACGCCTTTTTCACAGGAGTCTAGTGTAAGCATGGCAGAGTCCTTGTTATGCTCATCAGTGAGATGGGTATTTATTACTTGATCAGTATCTGAAATTTCTATAGGGTTCTCATAAACAAAATGAAGGTGGTTGCTCTTTTGATCAGGTCTAGTAGGAAAATATGCAGAGTTCTCACAGGCTGCTGATGTCTCAAAATATGTCCACTGTAACAATTCACAGGCTATACAAACTTCATGGTTGTCAAGTGTTCTGCTTGCCCTTGCCATATAGACGTCATGGTTGTCACTGGAGATAGAGCGCTGTACCTTCTGCTCCAACCACTTAGGCTCCTTCTGTCAGGGTTGGTATCGTGTTGCAAGCATGGGGAGACTATGCAAATTGGATAATATAATGCTGCTCATATGGGAGCTGACTGTGTTAATTCCCACGTTAATCCTGTGAGCGAGTGCAACATGAACAAGACGCTCACCCCAAGGCTGGCTAAGGCCAAGCCATGTGTTCCCACCACTGAGAAAAGCTGGGGCTTCTCTCCAGGTAATCAACTGAACTCCTGAGTCCTCTCTAAAAGGTGCAGCTGCCATCTGATAGCATTTTCTGTTATCCTAGAAGTGTTGAGTGTGGAATAATCTGTGAG
>VYZP01005698.1:0-41840 GCA_013400635.1 Hypocryptadius cinnamomeus
AGTTATCATAAACTTCTAGCACTCGAAAATCTCCCCACAGCAGGACTGACACCTCCCACTCCCCACGGCCGGGACGAGCGCCGGCATGGGGGGACACACTCCTGCGGCCCTTCCCTTGTCACTTCACCAGGAAAGGGCGACGGAGTCTTAGACAAGGAAAAAAAAAATCAGTAGAATGTCTCAGCTTCCGGAGGCAAGAGCAACGTAATGAGCGACTCTCTGGAGCGGCTGCTGACAGGGAAAACGCGCTACTGCGGCACCGAGGTACCTCTGAGGGGGCTCCGAGGTGGCCTCAAGACGCCTGTCGCCCCCTGCCCGAAGGAACCAAGGGACACGGCTGGGCCCGGGACCGGCGAGAGCCACAGCCAACATGGCGGACGATCGTGAGGGGACCAGCGGCCGCTCCCGACCCCGCCCCCCTCGGCGGAACGCGCATGCGCAGCGCGACGGCGCCCGGAGAACCGGGGGGCGGGGCCTACTTGGCAGAAAGCCGCGCCCACTTCTGGGAAACACAGCCGGCCGGGGGCGCGCCGGGGGGCGAAGCCGGGGCAAGGACCGCGCGGTGATTGGGCGCGGCGGAGGGAGGGGTGGGGTCATGCGGCGAGACGGGGCGATGATTGGCTGTGCGGAGACAGGGGGCGGGGCCGTGGCTGGGTGCCGCCTGTCAGTGAGCGGGAGCTGCCGAAGAGGCCTGAGGGGCCGCGCCGGGCTGTGCCGGGCGGGCTGAGCAGAATCGTACCGGGCTGGACCGGGCTGAGCCGAGCCGAGCCGTGCCGAGCCGTGCCGGAGCGGTAGGTGCGGGCCTGGCCACCGCCGCGGAGACGGGTTCCGAGTCCGGGGTGCGGCGTTCGGTCTGGGATCCGCGGGGTGTATCTGCCCGGTAAGGCCTGGCGGAGCTTCCGCGGCTGCCGGCGGGAGCAGCGTGTGAGGAGCCCCGACCCAGGCGGGGGCTCCGAGCGGGTGATGGGCTCTCCGGGCCCCTCCGCAGCCGCTCTCTTGGCAGCGCTGCGTGTGGGTGTTCGGAGCGTGGCTGTCACTGCTGCCCGGCACCTTCCCGAGCCTGCGGCTCGCGGTGCCCCGCGCTCCCGGTGCCCCGGGCAGCCCGGCTTTCTGATCTGAGGCCCCTGTGCTCCCGGTGCCCCGGGCTCCCGGTGCAGGGGCTTCGCTGATCCCTGGCCCTGGAGAGGGGAGAAGGAGGCAGGGATGAGCTCAGCTCATCACAACACAACGGAGCCGGATCTTAATTCACCTGACCCACCCGGTCCTTTTCACTCCCAGCGTCTCTTTGACACAACTAAATGCCTAACTCTTTCCCCCCACCCCCTTTTTTTTTCTTTTTTTTTTCTGGCAAAAGGTTAATGTGTTTCTTTGCTGATTAATAAGTTGCTGCTGTGGTTGATCTCAGTTGCTTCCTGTCAGCTTTAACTGGTTACATTAGAAACATGTGTTGAGTGCTCCGCACATGTACGACACAACAGTCTGAAACCAGCACCTATAAACAAAGTCTGAATTTCTTTTTCAACTGGCTTTCTAAATGCTTTTATGAGTAATAATTCACGCTTCTGTGCTGTGACATTAGTGATAAGAATAGTTGAATTGAGTGTGTCTGTGGTGAGCTGCTTTATTGCATTTTACCTCAGTTGAAATCTGTTGGCATGGCCACCGGATTCCTTGGGAATGAGTCACTTGCTATTAACTATTAAATTTTAACTGTATTAAGAGACTGAATCTTGTAGAGAGCTGTGAAGGAGCATAACAAACAAACATAACTGAAAACCTAAAGGGTTTGTGGGCCCTGATCCAACACCACTGGAGTTAATGAACTTGGAGTTAATGAGTCTGTCCTGAGTCTTCTTTCCGTGTTAAATGGGAGATGGTAGAGCTGAGCTGTTGTAGCAGTGATGAGGTGCTGAATTATTATTATTATAATTGCCAAGAGGATGGAGGCAAAGTGACCATGAATCAGCTTTCCTTCTGTGACTTTTGAACTTTGCTGGCAAGTGTCAAATGTGTTGGTGGAGACAGAGGGATGGAGGCCTGGAGGACAGAGATTTCCAGCTTCTGAGATGAGCAGCTGGCTGGAGTAAAAGAGCCCTGAGCCAGGAAGGGGTCTGGAGATGCTGGGAGAGGGAGATGAGTGTGCATGGAGGGACAGACACGTGGGAATTGCATCTGTAGGAAAGTGAGCTTTGCTGATCAGGGTTTAGTGACATCAGGGCCCTGAAGAACATGGACCTTGTCTTGCCTAAAGGCAGTTCTGTTCCACAGTTCGTGTGGGAGTTTGTCTCATGAGAGTCTGCTCAGGCTGGACAGTTAGAAATCATCCCAATCAGTTCATATTTTGATTTTATAGTCACAACTGAATTGGCAGGACCAATCATAAATAAAGATAATGTAGAACTGCTTCTATCTGTACTAAATGTAACTAAATTTTTGGGTTGGCTTTGCCGGTAAGGCATCCCAGCCTTACTGCTTCCCCATAGATTTGCATGGATTTTATAGCTATGATTGAAATGTAAAGCTGCAAAGCAGTGTAGAGTAACAACTGGTGACAGCCTGGCTCCACCTGCTTGGGCAGAATTGATTTTCAGGTGTGTCTGTGGTGGCTGCTGGAAGTTGTCCCTTTAGGTGCTTTATTGTATCATTTTGTTGTAGTTTAGGAAATAACTTCGGGAGTGGGTTGTCAAAGCCATGGTGTTGTTAAGTGGCCTGAGAGCTCTGTGAGAACAGCTGGGAAGCAAACCCTTATCAGGCTGAAGTTTGCTCTGATTATTTCTGTTCTCCTTGTTTACAGAGGGGTTGGGAAAAACTAGCCATTCTCTGAGTGAATGGGCTTGTGGCAGTGTTTGTAAACTCTGGGCAAGTGGTGGTGTTCATATCTTTCTTCAGCAACATGAAAAGATTTGTTCAGGGGTGAGCTGTGCTCGGGCTGTCCTCGAGGAAATGAGGATAAAGGTGTGTTTGGGTGCTTTTAGAAATCTGCTGATAATTAAACCCAGTCAAATATTTCTCTGCAGATTTTGTAACCAAACTATTGCAATATCTTAATGTCTGGTAACTAAAAAAAAAAAAACAACTGAGGCTCATTATCCTGGTGTTTACAGTAAGCAACACCAGTGGCTGAAAGAGGATTTGGGAGTATTTACTATCAAACCACTTTAAAGAACATGTTTACACACTGCCTATCGTTTGTAATGTGACGTGCTCCTACATAGGGCTGATAGTGCAGTGCTTCAAACAGGGAGCTTGTGGTGCTGTGGGGAGAAGGTTTTTAGCCTTCCCTGGTGCTTCTCAGGTGAATCTGTGGATCCACACGAGAGGGACCAGAGGGGAATGTGCAGGAGCCCCTGGAATGGCTGGATGGGTCACAGTGGTTATCGAAGGGGAGCTGAAGGCTGAGAGCTCCCTGGAATAGCAACTGCTCCTCTGACTCACCAGGATTTTAATCAGTCAGGCATTCTATTTATTTTCACTTTGGAGCTTTTAGATACACAAGGGAAGTCTTTTTTTTTGTCCCCCTTAGACATGTTCACTTAAAGCAGCATTAAGTGTGTTTTGAGGTCGGGGGGGCTGTTCAGTGCTACAATTGGTTTTTTTAAGTCCCTTCTGACACAAACTGAAACTGGTCCTGCTGACAGCTCTGAGCAGTTTAAATCTCCACCCAGGCCTGGGCTACAGTAACAGGCCTTAAACTGCCTCAGCCAAAACCGGAACTGTCTGAATTTCAGTTCCATCTGAAACATGTGCAGGCAAAGGAGCCCATGGGTGACATCCAGGCAGAGAGGAGCCAGGGATGGAGGGCAGTGGTGCCCAGGGTCTGAAGGGCTTGTACAAATAAGTATGGAATGGTTTGGGTTGGAAGAGACCTTAGAGTTCATCCAGTTTCACCCCCTGCCATAGACAGGGACACCTTCCACTGTCACAGGTTGCTCCAAGCCCTGTCCAACCTGGCCTTAAATCATTATATATATTTTTTTTAATTTTTTAATATATATAAAGTATACATATATCTAAAGTATATATGTATACATACATGCCTTTGGCCCCAAACCAGATTTTAATGTGATCCATCCATGTAGCAAGTACGATCTATTTTTTTTTTTTCCTTTGGAAGAACCTGCTCCTTGACAAGGTTTGGTGGCTTTGCACAAGGATTTTGCAGCTAATACCCTGTGTAGGTTCTTTTGGCTACAGACTTGGTACTTTCTGCCGTACTCACTGACAGCTGTTAGGACTGGAAGGTCCCCAAAAGGTGTGTGGTGTTCTTCTCAGTTGACATTCCCTGCTCTAGTGATGCAGACATTCCTGGCTCTTCCCAGCTGTTGCTTTGTTGTGGTGGTCAGCAGAGCAACATGGCTAAAAATGCTCCTTGTGTTTGATCAAACCAGCAGCAGCTGCAAAGGCAACCTGAGTTAGTGTTCTGTGCACAGAATTCCTCTCCATAAGGAAGTGGGAAACCTCACTGAGACAACATAATTTTTTATCTTCTTCTTTGCTTTCAAACTAAATGTCAGTGTGAAACTGCTGCTGAATGGGTACACTCAAATGAGAAGAAATCTCCATTCTGTTAAGTTGACTTAGGAAACCTTACATATATTTTAAAGCTCTTTCCCAAGTCTTTTTTGACCAAATGTATGGGCTGATCCACAAAGCATTAACGGAAATTCTCCCAAAAGCCATTGTCCATGGGGATTGGAGCCAGGCACACCAAGCAGGATCCCATATTATGGTGTCTGTGGAGTGGTGCAGTGCTGGAAAGGTGTTTGTATGGCTCCTATCCCGCTCTGAGTTTCTCTCACAACGACTTCATGACACACAGAAATGCTTTTTTAAGGTCCCTGCTCCAAACATCTTCCAGCTGAGATGGAAGAGCTGAAGAGGGACTTGTTTAGAGAAGGAAGGAGGAGGTTTTAAAGGAGCAGAAAGCACGTGGTTGTCTCTTACATTAATAATGTTTGAGTATCTCGTTAGTTCTGACTCCCTTCAAGTCTCAGGTGACCTTATCCGGTATTTTAGTTTCTCCCACATGTTAGCGAAGAGAGGAGCTGCCACCAGAGCGGTGCCTTCACAGCATAACTGAGACTGTTTGGCTTTCATTCTGTAAAAACACACTTTCTGTTTTACAGCAGTGGGAACTAACATTAGTTAACCCAAGGTGAGTAAACCCTTAGTGAAGATAAGGAGCAAACAGGCTTTAAGCTGGTATCAAAAGCCCATTGTGGGTTAGGAGTGCAGTATCCACTGTTATCTCCTGTATCATTACCTGACTTCCCCTTTCTGCCTTGAAAATAACGAGCCCATCACATGTCCACAGAAGGAAGAAAGTCCAGGATATGGAAATCAAGACTTACAGCTGTACCTAAGTGAGCTGGCTGAGGGAGAGGAGAAGCAGTTCTGGGTGGGACACAGGCACCCTCCAGCTCAGGACCATGAAGCTCCTCATGCTGTTTGTCTGCGCCCTCAGTCTGTACAGGAAGCTTTGCTCATCCTGGAGCTCGTAAACAGGCTGGGGAACTGCAGCTCCAGAGTGTCTCATGTGGGTAAATCCTGCTCTTAGTGGGCTTCCTGTGGATCCCCCAGTGCCCATTTTCTGCTGCCCACTCCCTTTTATCTGGAGAAGGGCTGTGGGATGGGTCTGGGCAGAGACTGAGTGCCTGTGTCTGAATTCATGGGACTCAAGAGCTCTTTGCACGTCTCTTAGCCCCCTTCCACGTGCACAGAGATGAGTCAGGCCTGTTCAATTCTGAATCACAGAATCACTGAGGTTGGAAAAGACCTCCAAGGTCATTCAGTCCAGCCTTCAACCAAATCCCACCGTGCCCACTAAGCCATATCATGAAGTGCCATGTCTGCTTAGTTTTTTAACATCTCCAGGGATGGGGACTCCTCCAATGCCCTGGCAGTTCATTCCAATGTCTGACCAGCCTTTCAGTGAAGAAATTTTCCCAATATCCAACTTGAACCTCCCCCGACACAACTTGAGGCCATTTCCTCGTGTCCTGTCTCTTGTTTTCTGGGAGCAGAGCCCAACTCTCAATTGGCTTCAACCTCCTGTCAGGGAGCTGTAGAGGGCAATAAAAGTCTACCCTGAGCCTCCTTTTCTCCAGGCAGAAGCTACACTTCAAAAACTATTTAAAAGTTCTGATTGCTTATTTTTAATCACAGCTTCTGCCACCATGCTTTGCTGTACACACCATAAAAATAGTTGGCATTTGACTTTTCCAAGGACTGAAAATTGTGCAGCAACAGTTAAACCAGGCTGGGCGTGCAGGTTCTGGTCCTGCAGAGCCCCACAGACCTGAGTCACACATTAAACTGCCTGAGCTCTGCCCCGGTCGAGGCCGTTGCTCACAATTGCTGCCTCGGTCTCTTTGAGTCTGCAAGTGAGGTAGAGCTTTGTTGACTTTAATCTCAGTTATGTTTCCTTGTTATTCTTTGCCATTTTAGAAGGCAACAAGGACTGCACAGTTTTGTTTCTCCCCTGTCTCTGTTCTCCTTTGACTCAGCCAAGGAGGGACTTGTGGAATTATGTATTTTTTGGCGGTGGGCTTTGGTTTGCCCTGAAGGACCTTGAAGGTGAGGGGAGGGCAAGGAGAGACAGAGTTAATGCAAGTCAGGAGAGAGTGAGGATAAAAATAACTCTGAACTTGTCAGTTTGGTCACTGGTGGCTGGGTTAGTCATCTGGCAGGCTCTGCTCCTGCTGCTCCAAGGGATTATTTTACAGCACTGAGAATTGACATAATTTCTGTAGAGGAGAGGGAGCGGGACGGCCGTAATGAGTGGGGTACTGTCATCAGCACTTCTTTTGCACAGCAGCTGTTCTCTGTTTGGCCGCTGAATGTGGTCATTGTTGACTTTCCTTGTATACCTGCCAGGTTGTTAGGTGACTCACAGCACCAAGGTTCATGCACTTGGCTCCCAAATGCCTCCCCTTTTCCTTGGTGGTCCTTCAGGCATGGAGCACCCACTCATTTTGTCATTTTCCTGATTCGTCTCTGTTGCCAGGAGCCTGTTGGAGTAAATGTCCTGTTGCCCCAGCCAGCTGCTCAAGGTGGGGAAAAAGGGAAAGAAAAAAGGAAAAGGAAAAAAAAAAGAAGAAAGATTAGTGCAGATTGAAGCTGATGAGCCCCAGGGAGTGCTCCTGTAGTGGTGCTGATATCTGTTTTCCTGGCC
Source organism: Hypocryptadius cinnamomeus (assembly GCA_013400635.1). NCBI lineage: Eukaryota > Metazoa > Chordata > Aves > Passeriformes > Zosteropidae > Hypocryptadius > Hypocryptadius cinnamomeus. Next base: position 7,175 of record VYZP01005698.1, read on the forward strand.
TCTTTTAAAATGTCTCTCCTTGTCCTATCCTGGGTTTGTGGTACTTAACTCCCATATACATTGCCCAAGGTTTCTGAACTTCCATGGGTTGTTTAAGGGTGGAAATGTTCATTTTAAGGTTGTACACTGGCACAAGGAAGGTGTCTCTGCACTTACGGGGCAACAGAGCACATTCTGATTTATAAGGAAACAGCTGATTTAACTTCTCCAGAATCCAAGGTGAGGGGCTACACCAAGGCTGTATTCCCCAGAGGCTCATGCTGTAGGGAACTCCTCACTCTCCACATTGCTGATTTTCACCCTGGGTATCCCCATCCTGCCCCTCAGTGCTTTGCTTCCATGCTGGTTTATGCTTCTCCCTTTCCATCCCCACCTTACCCTGTGCTTGCCAATTGACCAAGGTTTGGCCTGTGCTGGGACTTGTTTGGAGCTCCATTTGTGTTCCTGGTCAGCTCACAGTCTGTGCTGATCCCCTCCCCAGCTCTCAGGCAAAGGGGTCTATTCCAGCACCATCACTGTCCTGTGTCCCACACCAGCTTCCATGGATCCTGACTGTGTAACAGCTCCACTTCTGATGGGCTTGAGCAAGGATTGCAGAAGTTGGTGGTGATGTAGAGGAAGGAGGGGAGTGAGGGAGGATCTCTGGATGGGCAGGTTGGCTGGCTGAAGTTGAACCTGGCTTCTTTGAGGGAGGATGAAGAATGGCTTTGAGGATGACTGAACAGAGGAAAAAAAGGAATTAGCTGGATTTATGGCCATTCATGTGGTGTGAGGGCACAGTGTCATTCCCCCCAGGTGCACTCTAGGAGAACTTTTGTGTCTTCCCTTTTTCTGGGGATGAATATTCTTCCTGTTCAGTGATGTGGGAGTTCCTTCTTCTCCTTGGTTTCACTGTTTATATTTAAGGGAATATACCAAGAATTAAATATCTCTGAAACCTGTGTGGTTTCAGTCATGAGATTGTTGAATATTCAGATCTTCAGTGGTCCAAGTCGGAAATGGAAGACTGGTACTCCAGGGTTCTTCTCCAGCTCAGAACATGGGCAGGACCTTGATTTGAATTATTTATGAATTATGATGCCTTCAGGAGCCTCCTGTTTCTCACAAACTTGAAGCTCCTGTCTGTGAAGATTTTGACAAGTGTTTTGTTTTTCTGTTCTTGCTCAGTGTCTCCCTGAAGCTGGGAAATGGCCGTGATGGGAATTGCATGCCAAGGAGCTCCTGATCCAGCTGTCAAGCACAAAAAGGAGCTCACGGCTGCCGAGGGGCTGAAGGAGACAGTGAGTGAAAAGCAGAGCAGTGTTTGCAAAGTAGAAGATTCAAAGAAGGTTATCTTTCACAGTCAGTGGAAAATCCTGAATGATGTAATCACCAGAGGAACAGCAAAAGAAGAAACAGAAGGAGGCTGTGCATCAATTTCTATTATTGCCCAAGCAGAATGTGAGTTGCAGGGTGGGCTGCGCTTCATTGAGAAAAAGGAATGTGTAAAGAGGGATGAGATTTCACTCCCTCGGCGCTCCTGGAGAGCTGAGGCCACATCTATTTGTAATCCCAAGTGGGGTGGAGCTGATGACACATCCCAGACTCTATTTAGGAAGCTCATGAAATCTCCTAATAATGTGGCAGCATCCACTGAATAAAGCATGAATAACTGACCAGCATGAGGCCTGTGCACCTCGACCAGATCTGTGTCCTGTGGGTCACCTGTTCTTAGCTGACTTCTGAAAGGTGTTTAAAAGAGGGGATAAAGAGGAGGAAACCAAAGTAAAGCTGTCATCTGGGAAAGAGCTGGGGGATCAGGAGATAGCTGGGAAGCCTCCTAATTGTGGGGGAGGAAGAATGCAGTGTGGGTGGCGTGACATGACTGTGCAGTGATTGTCTGGATCACTCATTTAGCACAGGGGTAGAGCTGTTTGAGTCCAGTTGTTACTAGGAGAGACTTTGCCTGGTTTAAGACAAGTGATGATCCTGGTTTTTTTTTTCCCACAGGTGAAAACAGTCAGGAGTTCAGCCCCACTTTATCAGAGAGATCCTTTATTGCCCACAGTAAACGTTACAGGTGAGAGACCTCTTAATACAAACATCCCTCTTCACTGCTGTTTTCTGACTTGTCCTTGTTCCAAACCACCCTGGCTCTCTGCACTTAACATATTTTTCCAAAAGCACTCCTGTTGGAATTAGCTCTTCAGTCTGAGGCTGATAAGAATGTGTCTTTCCCAAAACATCTTCCTATCAGGAAAAAATACAAGTTTAGGCACAAACTACTTGTCCTATTGGCAATGCCTGCAGATTTACTGCCCTTGTAGCCTTCTGGCTGTTTCTGGATGGTCAAATTTGTTTTGAAATGACTGATTTTTTTTTTAAGGTTCATAGGCTTGATGTAGAAGGATCCAAGGAGAAATTTTCAGTCTTTTTTAACTGAACTGTGTTGATGCTTTTGAAACTGTTACACCATCTGCTGAAAAGCTGTGTGAAACCTGGGCTGCTGCTAGAAGGAGTCCTCAGAAAAGGGAACAGCTTAATTTCTTGGAAGGATAAAAGGGGATGAGAGAACCTTTGCTTAATGCCAGCATCAACAACAGAAGTTGTGAACCCAAAGAAGCTGAAAGTGGTAAAATGGACAGTGACACTTGTGATGGACAAGTGGAGGCTTGGGAATTGCTTTTCTGGAGTCAGCTGGGAGTCAGCTGCCTGTTCTTCATGAAGAATATCTTCCTGTTTGGGCTCATCCTGGAGCTTTCTTATGCACTGGAGCCCTGTCAGGCAGCCCCAGCACCCCAAAATGGGTGACTGGGGTACAGGATTAGGTGCTGCCTGTTTCCTGGTGGCTTCAGACACCTTGTGGGGTGTGTAGTTTGACACTGGCCAGTGGCTTTAGGTTGTGGTCCCATGAACCATCTGAAGAAGTGCAAAATGACCCATTTCTGAGGGGTTTTATGTGGGATCTGGGGTTTTCTGGGGTGCACACCAGTTGTGTATTCAGGCTCAAGGCACTGTGCTGATGCCATCAGCCAGAACTCTATTTATAGCATCTTTTAGCACTAAGACATCAGGAAAAGATGGAGAGAGTGGCTGTGCCCTGCATCACTCATCAGGAAAGGCAGAGAAATGTATCAGAACTGTTCCAAGTCAATGGAACAATTGCTTCATTTGAAGATCAAAAATCTTGTTTTCTCTTGGAGCTTAATTTAAAAAATCTAATTGCTATAATTGGTATCGAATCATAGAATCACAGCATGGTTGGAGTTGAAAAGAACCTTAGAGACTATCTCTTTCTGACCCTGAGTAACTGCAGGCAAATATCCCTCTTGAGAGTTCATCTCTTTGTGCAGACCCTAGCTGGAGTGTTGTGTATATCTGTACTCATTCTTAGAAATCATGTTGTAGTATTGGGCTTTACAAGCCAGCACATTTTGGCTTTTTGAAGCTGTTTTATTTGAGTGCTCTTAGTCATCCCTCTTCTCTGTGCAAAGCTCTTTTCCTTCAAATTAGAGCAGGCTTTGATATTATGAAAACATTTATTAATTTTAATAATTTTTAAAATAGACTGCATTTATCCATCATCTCTGTGTTCACTAGAAATCAACTACAAACTGTCTCAGAGCAGCCTGGAGACATGCAGTGCTTTCCCCTCTACTTTGCTATGTTCAAAAAACAGACAAAAGAAAGCTGGAGAGGGACTTGGACAAAGGAGCTGGAGTGGCAGGACAAGAGGAATGGCTTCCCCCTGCCAGAGGACAGGGTTAGGTGGGATACTGGGGAGGAATTGTTCCCTGGGAGGGTGGGCAGGCCCTGGCACAGGGTGCCCAGAGCAGCTTTGGCTGCCCCTGGATCCCTGGCAGTGCCCAAGGCCAGGTTGGATGGGGTATGGAGCAGCCTGGGACAGTGGAAGGTGTCCCTGCCTATGGCAGGGGTGGGCACTGGATGGGCTTTGAGATCCCTTCCAACCCAAACCATTCTGTGACCATACATTCCAGTCTTGTTCTTCCAGAATTTGTAAACCCTGAGACACTTCAATGTTTTGCTTCCCCCACACCCCACCATTTCTCTTATACAATGCCAGAGGTGCTGCTGGGCCTGGACCCTGAACTTACCCCTATTAGAAGGCAAGAAGTTATGTTTTAGTTCTCTGTTGAGTTAGTGGAGTTGCTGATTTTCCTTCTGTGGGTTGGAGGTGCCATGTGAGCTGTGCTGGCACTGCCCCGTCTCAGAGCCCTGCTGTGTTCTGCTTTCCAGCAGCCGCTCAGACAGCCTCGATCACATCCCCAACAATGTGGCCCATGCCACGGAGGGCAGGATGGCACCCACCTGGAGAGGGAGGCACCGGGGCAGGGCCAGGAAGAAACGGCACAAAAAAAGATCCAAGCTGAAAGGACAACCTGTGGCTGCTGGCAGGAGAAGCCCAAGAACTCCAGAACAGGAGAGCTGCACCCCAATTCCTGTTCAGGTGAGAATCTTCAGCCTTCCTTTTGTACTGTCCCTGCAAACTCCTAACAGCTCTTGGGTGAATTTTGGTGTCTGTACTGAGGTTCCTGCTCAAAAACTGGTTTTGTTTTCTAGGAGGATGAATCCCACCAAAGTAATCTTTACAGAAACAGTTTTTGGGTTCCTGAATTTAACAAGGACTTGGGCTATGATCCACTGTCTTTTGAGAAGCCTGCCCACGCCCCTTTGTCCATGGGCAATCTCCATTCCCCAAGGAGCCAGTACAAAACTGAACTGCACAAGCTGATCAGCCCTATTCAGTGCCTTAATCATGTTTGGAAACAGAGGGACACTGTTCCCCAGCCTGAGACTCTCCATCCTTTTCCCTACAACATCCTTCCCCCCCATTTCCCACATGTGGACACTCCTCTCCATGCCATGAAGCAGAATGCTCTGGACACATACTTCCATGGTGACCTCAACTATCAAGACAATCACTTATCTGGCCTAAACTTAGAATATAATTTCACCAAATGCATCAACCAGTCCGTGCAAACCAGCTCAGACAAGCTTTCTGTGGAAGAATATTTGGTAGATGCCTTGAAGGGGAGCGTGAGTTTTGGTGAACCACAAAATTTAGCCAGTCTGGCCAAGACATGGAGAGGAGGTGGGCTGGAGCTGAAGGAACAATTCCATGAAGCAAGTGAAAATGAAGGCGTGCTGCTGAACGAGGTGATCTGAGCCACTCTGGGGTGTGGGAGGCAGAGTTTCTCCTGGGCTTTGGGAGAGGGATAATCTGCATCCATGTACTTGCTTCTAAAACTGTAATTTCTGAATGGTTCTGGATCTGGTTGAAGCTGCCAGATAATGATGCAGAGTTCTTTTCTGCAGGAATTAGAGTCCTGCCTGTCTCAGACTGCTGGCTCCATGCTGTGCTCAGTCACCAGACATGCAGGCCTGTCTATAAGCAGTGGTTCTGTGCTTAGTCAGTCTTCAACCATGTCCTGTGTTTGCTGGGGAAGAGCCCAATCTGTTCTGCCAGGCTGCAATATTTATTGGCTCTGGATGAGCTGGAGTGTGACAGAAGCCAGGACTTGGCAGAAGGGGAGGTGCAGGAGGCCAGTCTGTGCCTCTGCTGGGACCAGCAGCTCCTGCACCGTCCCTTGCAGCATCCCACAGGGCCTGGGCACAGAAATGCATTTGAATCCTAGGGACATGATTCACTTCTTCTGAATTCAGTTCTCTCTCAACACCTTAAAGTCCTCCTGGGGACTTCCCTGGGGTCAGTGTGACCCTGTCAGTATGGTCTGTGGAGTTCAAGGTGTCCCTTACCTGCCTGAACGTGTTCACACTGACACATAAGGCACAGTCTCCATCTGCTGCCTGCAGAAAAGTTCTCACACAGTGTCTGCATTTAGTCACGGGAATCTGGGTTAGTTGTAGGATTCAGCTTTGTATTTATGTCCTGCTTGAGAAGGGAGGAACACAGAGCTCCAAAGCCATCCAAATCCTGGTGGCCTTTCTTTATTTACAGCAGTGGGGTGCACTCAGTTAGATCCACCAGAGCCCACAGAAATCAAGTAGGTTGATCCTGAATGGTTTCATCCCAAGCCTGTGACAGAAGTAATCTTGTACTGAGATTTCTGGGGAGGTGCTGTGGTATCTGTCCTTGTTCTGCTTCTGAGAATGTTGATCTCTGTCTGTGCAGCTCAACATTTAAGTGTCTCTTTCCCTGCTTCATCTTGTTTTCTGTTTGGACTTCCAGAAGCTGAAGCCAGTGGATTACGAGTACCGAGAAGAGGTTCACTGGACCAAGTGCCATGGTTCCTTGGGCATTGGCTCTTTTGGGGAGGTGTACAAGATAGAGGACAAGCAGACAGGATTTCAGTGTGCTGCCAAGAAGGTAATTTTGTGTGAGAGAAGGACACAAGATAGCACATGGAGAGAAATCTTTTCCCTCTTTAGGACCTTGTTGTACAGTCACGGTGAAGTGCTGCTGTTGTGTCCAAAGAAAAACTCAGGGGGATGGCAGACAGAGAAGCAGATGGAGGATCTGCATGTGCACAGGGGCCAAGCTCAGCAGCCAGAAAAAAGCTCATTTGGGTTTAAAGCGTGCTGAAAGGGATCCTGGGTGCTGAGGCAAGAGTAGAGCTTTCTGAATGATTGTGAGTGACTGCAGGGGAGCAACAGCTGCATGGGTTGTCTGTTATCTGACTATTCTTATCTCAAACCATGTCTGCTGTAAGTGGTTACATGGCAGGTATTTATTTCCCTGTTGAAAAAGGAATAAAGTAGGAAAAACCCAAGGCAGTCAGTAGGATCTGAAAACAGAGCTTTCATCTCCTCAGTGTCAGCTGCAATGCTGGCACATTGTTCTGAGGTGATGCTGTTGCAGGTGCAGCAAAGGATGTGTGTTTTTCCAGAAGCTGGCACTATCTGTTCTACTCCAGGATATGCCATTGTCACATGATGTAGGAAGTGTGTGGAATATAACTTGGATCAGGGCATTGATTTGTGGGCTGCTGTGGGGGCCTCAGGGATACAGACAGAGGGATAATGCAAGGAGATGAGGAAAATGTAAACTATTTTATTTGGACTTACACTTGAATACTTTCATCACCTCTGTGAACTGATGTTTCTCACATTACTTCACTAGAAAACTTTGTGTGGGAAGTGTTTGCCTTGAATACAAAAATATTATGTGCAAAAAGAACTGTAACTTTCATTTTCCAGTTTAAAATGCTCATTTTAACCCCATTTACAGTGGGCCCAGCTTGCTGTGCTCCCTGTGGAAAGATGTAAGAGGCAAGACAAGTCAGTGTGTGTATTTATTTAACCATTTCATAACCATTCAGTTGTCAGCTATAGAAACAAACATCTCTCAAGCATGTAGAAAATTAATTCCTGTTCTGCATCCTCACAGTTCAGGTGTGAAATCTTGTGGTGACACAACCAGCTTGTTTCCTGTCAGTGTGTAGCTATTTAAATCTATTATCCATTTGACAAATCCACAGTCTTGGAAGAAATAGCTGTTCCTTGTGGGGTGTATTTTCAGGAAGGAAGATGGTTGTGCTGAAAAGGGAAACATGAAAGTAGGAGAAGATGAAATCTTTCAAAATGTCATTTTTCCCCCCTAATTACTGAAGGATAAATTATGCTTCTTTATATCAGAAATGCATCTTCTTAGATCACACTCTGAAAGCAGAGAGTTCTAGTATGCAAATTGGACACTTCTCTATGCTCTATTTAATTTTCCATGAGTAGCTGTCTCCAGTCCCTGCTGCCTCCCTGTGATAGGAGGCCACTACCTCACCTTCTCTCACCAGACTTGGTGTTGGAAGCACCTGTTCTCCAAATTCTTGAGATGAAAGAAAACCAGCTATAGCTGGATTGCTGACAGAGAAGAAACATGATGCATCTTTTTCCCACCAGAATCTTCATGACTCATGTTTTCCTTCTGGACTTCAGCAAATACTTGTTTTATTTAGTTTGGCTGAACTTAGCAGATAAAGTTTTTCTTTAACCATTTGCAGGATGAGCACCATCTAACAAGGTGATCATGCAGATCACTGCTTGTGGACATATTTTGTATTCCCTCCTGTTTTGGGGGAATTGAATTTTTGCCAAGTTTTGCACCATCCCCAGGTGTTTTTTTCCCTCTCTTTCATAAAAGCAGAACGTTAATTTTGACAACTGATCTTTTTACTGAGACAGAAATTACCTTCCTCCTGAAGGGTACCTGTCCTCAGCTGTAATCTGGAGTTATTGCAAGCTGACATCTCTTGTGATTAATTTTCACTTCCCTTAGATAATGAGGGTTTATCATCCCGAGCGTTCCCACTTCTGGCCGCACTCCCCGAGTTCTATTCGGGAAGGTCACAGAATTAAGTTTGGAGGAGACCTCCAAAACCATCAAGCCCAATTAACCCATCTCTGCTGTCACACAGCCACCAGAGAGGGACAGTTGTGTGAGGATCCACCCCAGGATTGGCTCAGTTCTCCCTGTTCCTGTAGGTGCAGGTGGAACACTTCCGTGCCGAGGAGCTGACGACGTGCGCGGCCGTGACGAGCCCCAGCGTGGTGCCGCTGTACGGCGCCGTCAAGGAGGGTCCCTGGGTCACCATCTTCATGAAGCTGATGGAGGGTGAGCAGGGGGCCATGGAAGAACCACTGGCACTGCCCAGTGCACATTGACCTCCTTTTCCTCCTGCCCAATATGAATCTGTTAGTTCCTCAATGCATCCAGGATATTCCTGGTGTGAATTCCTGAGTGGGTTGGGATGGGTGTGTGTAACCCCTGCAGTGGGCTTGCTGTGGGGGAAGTGATTCCCAATCCTGCCTTATTCCAGTTCAAGGTGTGTCTTTTTCACAGTAAAACACAGCTGGGACTGGTTTGTGCTTCCTGGTGGTTTGCAGGACACCAGTGGGGCTCATTGCCCTGGCTGTCTAAGCAAACCTCGATGATTCCATTGCCTGGTCCTCTTTTTCTGGCCAGAACCATGGAAAACAGGCTGTGAAGAATGAGTGGTGGTCAGTAACACCTAGAAATGCCTGTTCTGATCACAGAGCACCTGCTTTTGCTCCAAAGCAACACTGTTAAACTGACACTAAGCAAAAAACCATATGGACAAGGTCTGTTTTTGTGGGCAGCAAAAACTCTGGGAATAAACAAAAGGAACAGAGCCATGTGTGGAAGATAAGTGCTGTCAGACCTGGAAAATCTCATTTTTTCAATGGAAACGACCAAGAATGCTGATGATGCTGGGGAGAATTTAAAGATAAGATAACATGAACTCCCTGGATTCCTTCCTAGGTGGTTCATTAGGGCAGCTCATTAAACAGAGTGGCTGCCTGCCAGAGGACCGAGCCCTCAGCTACCTGGGCCAGGTGTTAGAGGGTCTGGAGTATCTTCATGCTCAAAACATTCTTCATGGAGATGTCAAAGGTAGGAATGTGTTTGAAGTACCTTGTTCTTCCCTTTTCTTAGAAGAGGCAAACTGCTTGGAGATTAAATTATGGGATTACTTACTTAAATTATGGGATCTACTTACTAGATTTTCAGATCTATGTTTGAAATTAGAGTTTCCCTTGGTTCTAGACTGCTGGGAGTATCATATTTGTCACCTCTTCTTGTCACCCCATGGGTCTGCCAAGCTGCTTGCCCAGGCTGGCCCACCACTGGGCTACAAGAATCTCCAGGGCAGGTAATTGGTAGTTTATAAGAGATAATTACAGCTCTGTACTTGCTTAAGCCAGTGACAGGAGAAAGAAATTCTTTGGGCTTAGAAAACTGTAGTTGTGTGTGCTTTTGAGTTTTTCCCATCTCCTGAAGCAGAGGAGACTAATGGAACCCTTCTCGTTGGCAGCTGAGAACGTGCTGCTGTCAGCTGATGGGAGCAGGGCCCTCCTGTGTGACTTTGGCCACTCTGCTCACCTGCACCCAGATGGGCTGGGAAAGTGCTTGGTCACAGGTGAGGCTTTGCTGCTGCTCTTCTGAGGAATTGCCCTTCTGACTCATTCTCTCTCATGAACATTTACATGTGGCTGATTTGCAAGCAACTGCTTGGGGTGTCTCATTTATTGGTATTACTGTGAGGCATCCCACTGACAGCCAAATTGACCTGAAATTTGGGAAGTGATGGTCCTTATCTCCCAGGCTAGAAGGGTTTTTGTAAGATTATGTCAGCATGCTGCATTCAGTGTTTTGTCCCTGCAAGAAACCACACTGTAACTTTAAAATCCTACTCGGACTTGTTGTGTAACCTGACTAAATAGTGGGGAAGAGTCCTGATCTCCACTAAAGCAAAATTCCTTTTTTTTTGGCAATTAAAATTAACCATGCTTCTTCATGCAGCTGTTGAAAGAGAAGGGTATGTTTTCTAAAGTCAAGCTCATGTTTTGCCTCTCAGATTTGCTTGACAGGGAAGTTTAATCCCTATTCTGTGTATAAGGGATGGGTCTGAGAGGGAACAGCTGCTGAGAGCACACAATGCTGCTTTTTGGGTTAAGGTGGAGCCCTTCCACTATGGAGAAAAGCTGGGAGAGCTCAGATTGTTCAGCCTGGAGAAGAGAAGGCTCAGAGGAGACCTCAGAGCCCCTTCCAATGCCTAAAGGGGTTCCAAGAGGGCTGGAGAGGCACTTGGGACAATGGCCTGGAAGGACAGGGCAAGGGGGAATGGCTTTTCACTGCCAGAAGGCAGAGTCAGATGGGATACTGGGAGGAAATTCTTCCCTGTGAGCGTCGTGAGGCCCTGTCACAGGTTTTCCAGAGCAGCTGTGGCTGCCCCAGGATCCCTGGCAGTGCCCAAGGCCAGGCTGGATGGGGCTTGCAGCCACCTGGGACAGTGGAAGGTGTCCCTGCCCATGGCAGGAGGTGGGACTGAATGAACTTTGAGGTCCCTTCCCACCCAAACCACTCCATCCTACAAAGCTGACGTGTCTCACTTCAGCTGAAAAGAGAGGGATTCTGCCTTAGGCCTCCTACCAGTGGCACTGGGGCAGTTCTCTTGCCTGCATGCAGTGAGTTTTCTCCTGGATGGTTTTAGGGAACTACGTGCCTGGCACAGAGACCCACATGGCCCCGGAGGTGGTGATGGGGAAGCGCTGTGACTCCAAGGTGGATGTGTGGAGCAGCTGCTGTATGATGCTGCACATGCTCAATGGCTGCCACCCCTGGACCCAGTACTACAACCACCCTCTCTGCCTGAAGGTGAGTGACCCAGCCTCTCTGCAGGTGAGCTGCCAGAGCTTGTTACTGCTGGCCAGGGAGCACTCACCTCGGGGTGGATGGCTGGGAGCCAGCTGGGCATCTGACAGGATACCAGCCTTGCTTTGGGAGCTGAGCATTCCCTGTGCTTGCTCTGCTTGGGCTGTTCTTCCATGCCCTGCTCTTGACTTGGGTGTGACTTTTGAGCCATTCAGCTGTAATAAAATTACTGTTCAGGTTTCACTTAATGCTTTCGTTTCAGTTGGAAACGCTGTCGGGGTGGGAAGAACCTTCCTGAAATCAAATTAAGCCTCTCTGGTCTAACCTCTTTCACTTCCTGTTTGTTACACAGATCGCTAAAGAGCCGCCTCCTCTGAGGGAAATTCCACCTTCCTGCAACCCTCTCACTGCTGAGATTATTAAGCTGGGGCTGGAGAAGGAGCCTCTGCAGAGGGCATCTGCATCAGAGCTCAAAACTAAGACCAGCGTGGCACTCGAGGAAGGTAGAAATGTCCTGAAGTAACTGATGTAGCAGAGCCTTCATATTCCCACTGGGGGAGCTGCTGGTGCTGTTCCTTTTGGAAGGGCCAGTCTGTTTTATTGTCCAGTGTATCATTCTCACAGCATTGATGCATATTTTGGGTTGATGGCTTCTGCCTGCAGCTGAGTGTTTGTCACCCAAATAAATGATAATTTCCTGTGTGCTGTCACGTGCTCCTTTTCCTTCTCTGCTGAAGGAGGTGAGCTCTCTGTGGGTTTGTTCAGGTGCTGTGCCTGGGCTCCTGTCAGCTGAAGCATCAGCTGCACCTGGAGAGCCTGGTGTGCAGCAGAACTGCAGGCAGGGGTTTGTTGCATCCTTAGCTGTAGCTCATACTTGTGGTTCAGTCTTGCCCCTGACACATCACTAATTTATTTCAACTTAATCCTGCTGACTGGTTCTGTAATGCAGCATGAATTTGTGGGGGTGATCTGGTTTTATCTTTTGAAGAAACTGGGCATTTTACAGCAAATGCACTTCAAAAATTCTTACAGCAAAGGAAAACTTTTACCTCTTTAATTGCTTTATTTGATAATGTTTGTATCCTTTTTTTCTTTTTCTTTTTTTTTTTTTTTTTTGTAGTGGGAGGTGTGAGAAGCCCCTGGAAAGGTGAATACAGAGAGCCCAGACATTTATCTTTGAACAAAGAAAACAGTGCCCAGACATCCCTGTCCCCCACAGTGAGCCCAGTTTCTGAGATTGGTTCTGACCCAAAACTGTCAGTCAAAGTCTCCTGTGGCAGCCCAGTCCTGCCACCTCCATCTCTGGAGCAAACAGAGGAGGTTGAGGGACCCCACTGGAATGAGGGCAAGGAGTTACCTGAGACCTGTGATCCCCCACCCCTCTCCTCGACTCCTCTGCCCCTGAAGAGCTGCAGCCACGTGGAAAGAGCCACAACCATTTCAGAGCAAGAGCTTCAGCAGCTGGAAATTGGTGAGCACTGGGCTGGGGGAGGAATTCAGCTCTTTTTGCTTGAGAGCAGGATAAAAATACAGCTGCTTTCTCTTGGCTTGTTGACAGTTATTTTTGGGTTTTCAGCTTGGATGTCATTTTGCTCATAGTTCCTTTCTCATTACACAAATTGCTCAAACTTCCTTCAAACTACCAAAACTAATAGTTCTTAACCAATTAAATGTGCCACAAAGGGAGTGAACAGAATTTCCTTCCTCCTGAACAGGGGTAAACCTTCTGAGAGAGGTGCAGGAACCCCTTGGAAAGCAGCCTCTTTCAGTGCTTGTTTGCACTGTGTAAACAGTGTCAGAATTACAACTTCATCTGGAATTTTAGGTTTGAACTTTTTTTTTAATTGAGGTAAGCCAGGATAAAAATAAAGGAATGGCAGATGTCATCAAAGCAGTGCAGTTAAAATCAGCCTGCAACTGTTTAGTTCTGGACATTGGAAAACCTACAGCCATCAGCCAAGGAATTTGGTTACAACAGCAATCCAGAGTTTGAAAACCAGCGGTAAATTCAGTGTGGAAATCAGTGATTTGTCCAATTCCATTGCCCCAATATAACTCTACGTTTCACTTTTTTTTCTCTCATATATTCTAGTATTTTTGAGTAAATTGAAAAAAAATTAGGAAGAGAGTAGTTGGAATTGTAACTGTGTCAGAAAACTGAGGAATTTTAGGGGTTGCTGATGGGCAGCTTCTTTCTCAAATGGCTTTGGGTCTCAGCAGCATTTTAAGAGCTGGTTATGTATGGGATATCTGGATATTATCAGGAATATTTGCAGTATTTGTAAGTACTTGTATCCAGATAAGGGGGTACAAACCTCCAGATACTTGTGAGAGCTGAGTATGTGAGTTTGACCTTTCCCTGATAATGTGGATGGATCTGAAGTGACATCTCACAGGAGACATAATGGGCAAGAACTGGTAAATTTGGGGTGCTATTTTTCATGTTGTTCCACAATCCATCTCCTATTGGCTCGGTTTCCCTGTGTCACAGTGTTGGCTGTGGCCTCTGCATGGCAGAGTTGTGTGTTGGGCTCTGCTGGCACCAATATGAATGTTCATTAAATATTGCTGAAGAAGCTTGGGTATTAATTGCAGAGCTGTGATTAGAGCAGGGAGGCATGGAGGGAAACACTCGAAATGTCTCCCTTCTCTTCCTTTTGCTGCAGAACTGTTTCTGAACAGCCTTTCCCAGCCTTACTCTCTGGAAGAGCAAGAGCAAATGCTTTCATGCCTCAGCATCGACAGCCCCTTTGTGTCAGATGCCAGTGAGAAGGTGAGTGGGGATGGATGGGGGGTGGCTGGCTGGTCCCCTCAGGAAAACTGGAAGCTGAGGCCAATGAAAATCTGAAATTTCTCACTTTTGCTGCTGCTTTCTGACACCCAGTTTGCATGGGAAGAAAGCTTTGCTTATGCCCAGTGGGGCGTTGAGGGTGCTAGCTGTGCTTTGGTTCCCTGTCCAGCATGGATCCTTACCTCCAGAGGCTCTCCTGTGCTGTATCCTCACCAGAAGCTTCAAGTGTGAAATACAGAAAATCTCAGCAGCCTCAACCCTGTCTGTGCAGGAGAAGGGAGCTGGAGAAGCAGTGATAGAAGTAGGAGCTGCACTAAGCAGCTGTGCAGGGTCTTCTTCCTGGCCATGGCCACCAGTGGGATGTTTAGGGAAAGACCAGGAGATAGGACAGGAAAACAGACACAAATCTTGGATATTCATTCCCAGCCTGTGGATCTATTCTCCATGAACTTATTTTAACCCATTGGTAGTAATGAATACATAGTCCTAGTTATGTACCAATTTCAATTAGATTGGTTTGCTGTCTCTGGTGTTCCTAAGGTAGGGAATACCAGTGAGGAACACTGAATAGGCCTTGCTGGACCAGGGAAGGACAAAAGCCCTTCAATCACAGTTTTCAAAGACATTGAGTCCCCAATCTGTGCATCCTGGCATCTGCAGGAGTCGATTCTGATTGGGAGCAGCTTTGTGTCCTATTTCTGTCTCTCTTCTCAGTCTTCCAGTGCTTTTTGAGGAGGACTGAGGGAGTTCTGCACAGCTCAGCTGTTGACACACACAATGTGCAGTGTGGGATCTGACTCTGCTTGGTTTTTCCCACTAACACCTACGCCATACCTTTAACTTGGTTTTGACTGGTTCAGACCTCTGTGCTGGTGTCAGATTGACTGGGACACTACAGACCCTTCCCAACAGTGCAGCAGCACAGGGTCTATGGTTGGTTTTGTACAGTTAATTGTTTTTCCTGGTTGTTTCTAATGTCAGTAAGTGGCAAATATTTTAACTGATGCTTAATTCTCCTACCAGTCAGTACAACCCCTCTCTTCTCACCCAGCTTTTCAGCTCATTATTAATTTAACTATTGAGAATATCTGATAATGTCTGCACACTGTTGCACTGCTGTCCATTCCCTTTCCCAGATGGCACATAAATGTTGACTAAGGCCCAGCCTTAAATCCCTGTGGATTTCCACCTTTTTCCTCCTGACCTTATTTTAATGCTCATCTCCTGCCAGCTCATTTTCTTTTGCAACCTTAGACAAACTTGTGCTTATTCCTTCAGAACTCCATGAAGGCTTCTCACAGCTTGAGGGACACCATGAGCTCTGGGATCCATTCCTGGAACAGCCAGGCAGAGGGGCAGAGCTGCAGCTGGAACAACCTGCTGAGCCGCAGCCGGCACACGGACACCCCCAGCTGCTTCAACGGTGGGTCTGCATCCCCACAGCTGGGAGAAATGGCCAGAAATCACTTTCTCACTATCTAGACAAGCTGGATGTGGAGTTTTTTAACTCCTTTTGTCCTTCAGTTGCTGTGCCAGCATATACCCCCCACTAAAGATGGGTTGTGAGGAGGCTCAGTCTGCCCCAGTCACAGATGGGTCTGTACAGTAAAATCCAGGGAAGTTTCTGAACACACAGTGCCTGTGTGCCCTGCTTCATGCAGCTTCCATGTGCAAGGAATGTTTTATAACCACAAATATCTACCCAGAATTTTGAGGGCATATTGTGCAAATTAATACATCCCTTCAGCTGCTTTCTTGCTAAATGCAGCTCTGCTCTGAGTCATTGCTGTCTGCAGCAAGCTCCATGCTCAGCAAAAGACCTACATAAATTAAATCCTTAATGACAAAAATGAGCTTTTCCCCATGTGTGTGGCTTGTCAGTCAGTTTTGCTGTGGTCTGAGAGGTCCTTGTGGCTCAGCAGAAGTTAAAGAACCTCTTGTGCATTCCAGGAGTGAAAATCCAGATCCAGTTGCTAAGTGGAGAAAATTTGCACATCAGGGACTTCCACAGGACAAAGGTGGGAGACATTGCCACGGGGATAAGCAGCCAGGTGAGACACAGACTGGAGTTCAGTGCACCATTTGAGGAATGATTTCTTCCCTACTGCAGCCCCATAACCCCTGAATGCCAGAGAGACCCAGGAGTGGTTCAGGGATCCTTAGGACACCTGTAGAAGCAGAACCTCAGTGCTGCTGTTGTGAGTGTGGTACCAAAGGATGTTTTCTGAATCACAGAATCATTAAGGTTGGAGAAGACCTCCAAGATCATCAAGTCCAACCTCTGACCAAATCCCACCAGGCCCAGTAAACCATATTTCCGAGTTCCACATCTACTCATATTTTGAACCTTTTCAGGGATGGTGATCCCACCACTGCCCTGGGCAGCCTGTTCCAATGCTTGTCCACTCATGCAGTGGAGAAATTTTCCCTAATATCCAGCCTAAACCTAGTACCAAAGCTGAATTGTAAGCCAGTGCCAATTGTCAGAGTGATCACAGGGATCTGTATCTCAGAATATAGATATTCTCTGCTGCAGCTTAAAAAATCCTTCTCCTCCATTATAAACTCCTTCCGCTTTCCCTGAAGAATCATTATATAGCTTTTTTTGTCATGAGCAGTAGCATCAGCTCAGGGAAAGGAGCTGTGTTTGGCTGGGGTGCTTCCAACTTGTTCTGTTGGAGATGTGGACACACTCCTGTGAACCTCACAGCAGGCTGCTTTGGCTGTTCCTGAAAGAAACTCTGGAGTATCTGTGGGACTGTGACTCATCTCAGTGTAAAATGGGATCTAAAAGATCTCAGTGTAAAATGGGATTGTCTCTAAAAGATGTTGCACCAGTCCAGAAAACGTTCCAGTGGTGCTGGTTCTCTCTAGACTCTGTTCTTGTGGACATGACAAAGCAAAATACCTGGAGAGGAGCTCAGGTGCCCAAACATTGCAGCTCAAGACCCCCCAGCCATGGCCCAGAGCTCGGGGAGGCACTTTGGCAGCAGGGTGGGCACTGCCCAGTCCAGTTCTGAGGCATTTCCTTATGAGAGGAGTTCAGGATGTTCCTGCCAAGCACGAGCCCCTCCCTGGGAGCTGTTCTTGCCTTGGGAAGCCGGGTGTGATGGAGGGGAGTGATGTTCTGGAGGAGACTGGAAGTGCCACTGAGCTCTGTGTGTTCTGCTCCCCAGATCCCTGTGCCTGCCTTCAGCCTGGTGACCAAGGAGGGGCAGCCTGTGCACTACAACATGGAGGTGCCTGACTCTGGCATCGAGCTGCAGTGCACCCTGGCCCCCGACTGCAGCGTCAGCTGGGCCTGGCGTGTCAAGCACGGCCAGCTGGAGAACAGGCCCTGAGGCCCTGCCTGCTTTGGAGGTTTGCACCTTGTGAAAGGAGGAATTGCAAAAGCTTCTGACCTCCCCTGCCGTGGAGCACCAAGTGCAGTGGCTGGAGTTTGTGCTGCAGCAGGATCACAGCTCACTACCCTCGGGCCTCGCTTCTGTTGGCTGCTCTGATCCACTTCCAAGACATGTCCTGAGCTTAGACATTCCCCAGGACAGTGGGAATTACTTGTTTTGGGTGTGTTAGAGCTTGAGAATGGTAGGTGGATATTCCTCATTTTTCAGAGGAAGGAGGTCATGCTTTTCAGGAGAGCAGGACCGTTGGGTGAGAACTCTTGCTCTTGCTCCAAGGTGAGGTCGGTCATTGCTGGGTTTGTCCAGAGGAGGAGGTTGGGTGTTCTCGGTGTGGCTGGGGTTGGCTGTGCCAAGGGGAGCTGGCTGACTTCTTTCCAGCTGGAGGAAAAAACATTTCTGTAGGCTCTGGGGAGCATCATCTCCACCTCAAGCCTTTTGCATGGGAGAATCCACAGCAGTCACTGGCTGGCTCTTGGTTTCACCTCCCACCCTTCCTCGCAGTTGCTTCATTCTTGAATGAGAAAAGAACGTTGTTCCCAGAAAGAGCTTTGCTTGCAGCTCCCACCTGCAGGTCTCAGAGGAGCTGGTGCTCTCTGTGGTGTCCCTGGCAGGCAGGGCAGGAGAAGGGTACAGAATTCCATGGTGGGAGGGTGGAGGGGTTATTCCTCCATCCTGTTCCCACCTCTGATGTGGGACTTCAGGTGCAGTGTCCCATCCTTGGGGGAATAAGGGACATCAGCTCTGTCAGCTGTGACAGGGCTGAATTTTATTGCAGAGTTTATAAAAATCTCCCTCCCAGCTCCCAGTCCAGCCCAGTGCCCCAGTTCTGTGAGCTCAGCCTGGCCTCACAAGGCTTCCCACTCCTCCCCTCACTTCAGACTGGGTTCACTGAGTGGGATGGACAGCTGCGCCTGGAATGCCTTAAGCCTTAAACTGTTTTTTTTTTTACTGATTTGTGAATGTTTGGAACATACTGAAACCTCACAGGTCAAGTTCAAGTGGGCGGGTGTCGTTTGCCCTTCTCCATCCCAGAACAGATCCGAGGGAGGTGTGAGCTCCGAGTGTGCTTGCTCAGGGCTGCTCCCAGGCCTGGCACACCTGGAAGTCACAGTCCCTCCCTGTGGCTGTGGCTCTCCCAGAGCTCTGAGGCTGCAGCTGAGCAGGGGCTCTGCATCCAGCCTGGGCAGAGCAGCAGCTCCCAAAAGCCAAGGTGGGCTCTGCCAGATCTGTGCTGGTCTGGGAGACACAATGGGGCAGCAATGCTGGCAGTCTTCCCAAGGGAAGTTCACTTAGAAAATAGCTGGGAAAAGCTGAACTCTGAGCCTCCCTTTTTGAGGAGCAGCACTCCATAAACAGTGGATGCTCTTTCCCTTTGGTCTCCCAGAACATGGGCTGGTTTTGCTCCACCAGACAGTGACATCCCTGATCAGAAAACTCAAGTTTGTTATAAGAATGATGTAATAAGAAAGTGGAACTCATGAAGAAAAATGAAACCTGTCACCACTTTGGGTATAGTTTTTATAGCACTTTTTGTTCTAAAGCACTTAATACATTGTCCAAAATAGGCACCTAATTATATCTACTATGCCACATTCAGAGTCTTTTTAGTAAATAATTAACACATTATGCACATGTCTTCCAGGAGGGAGTGGGGAAAGGGGGAGGTTGGCTCGATTTCTTTTTTCAGATGCCATAAACTACTGAGTTTAAGCTCTGGAGCAGGAGGGATCAAAGTGCCTCTTCCAGGGTTCCCAGGAGCTCCCAAACTCCTACCTGGCTCAGTGCCTACCTGGCTCCTTTCCTGATCTTCCTCTAAGGGGACAGGAGGAAAACTTGGTTGTTTTTGTGACTGTGTGGTGATGTGTCAATCCCAAAGCATCGTGGATTCCATCCCAAAGGCTGCACCTTGTGCCTCTGTCACCTGGGGGATGCTCCCACATTCTGGTATCTAGTTCCATGCCTAGGCATTGGGATTGAGCCCTGGAGCAGCAGGGAGGGAGCAGCAGGACTGTCTGCAGGACTCCTGGGCTCTGCATCTGCAGCATTAACCTGAACTCAGGCCACCTGCACAAGGGCAGGGAACCCCCCTGGGCCTGGGGTGTCCTCACAGGGCCCATGGAGATGTCTGTGTTCCCAGGCCATGGAGATGTCTGTGTTCCCAGGCCCATGGAGATCCCCAGGCCATGGAGATGTCTGTGTTCCCCAGTACCCTCATAACAGCATTAGCCAGGATTCTCCCTCTTTGTTTGGTCCAAAACCTTCAGTCCTGTTTTGCTGCCACCACAAGTGCCCAAGTGAGGCTGCAGGTTCCCAGCCCACGAAGCTTGGCCGTGTCACTGCTCTCAGGGTGGGATGTGGTGTCACAGTCCCTGTCTGGGGACAGACACCTTGGCAGCCCCACAAACAAACCACTGGTGCCTTCCCAGTCCCTGAGCTGGGGTTCTCCTCTGGGATGATCTCCAGGCTGTGCTGCCAGCCAGCCTGAGCTCTCCCTGGCTGTTTCCTGCTGCCAGGACAGTTTCCTCTTCCCTTGGCTTGTCACTTTGCTATGACAGGCACAAACAACCCGGCTTCCAGATGAAGGCAATACTGACAGCAGAAAGTCAGGAAAGATTTGCATTATCCTTCTTCAAATTTGGCTGGAACTGTCAGGTTTCATAACGAGTGTTTAGGACAGAACCCCAGCTCAGGGTGGGGAGGACAAGTAGGAGTGATAAACACAGATGGCTCTTGTCGTGCAGCTCCTTCCGGAAGTCTGGAAAAATCGCTGCTGGTGAGGCGAGGTGGAGCTGAGGATCTCGTTGGGATGGGCAGTGGGGGAAGGTGCTGGAACGAGGAGCTTGTATGGAATGAATGACACTTTATAAAACTGTGATTTCTTGAAGTTAATGTTTTTGACCTGCATTTTCACAGGGAAAAAAATAAAACTGAAAAAAAAAGATTTGTTTGTTGTTGATGCTGGTGGTTTGATGTGTTGTCCCAGAGAACAAGATGGTGATGCTGAATGAGACATTTTCCAGGAAGAAGAGCCTGGTCTGGTTAAACTCTGCTGTATAACTTGGGTTTGGGGGATTCAGGAGAAGTCAGGGAGGAGGCTTGGGCACTGCCCAGGCTCCCCAGGGAATGGTCCCAGCCCCGAGGCTGCCAGAGCTCCAGGAGGTTTGGACAGCGCTGCCAGGGATGCACAGGTTGGATTTGCTGGGGTGTCTGTGCAGGACCAGGGGCTGGACTGCATGATCCTTGGGGGTCCCTTCCAGCCCAGGGTATTCTAGGATTCTCTGATTTCTAGGGCTGAAGAGGCACCACTAACTTGGATGGATCCCAGGCTTTGCTGAACAGCCTGGCATCTCTCTCCTTCCAAGCAGACGGTCCCTTGTCCTCCCTCTGTCCCACTGTAGGGGATTTGCTACACTGGGAGCTGCTGAGTCTCGCCTTGGGAGGTGCAGGGGTGAGGCAGGAGGAGCTCTGGGGATCCCCCAACAGCTCCCAGTGCTGCAGCCCCTCTGCTGCTGCTGCTGCTGCAGGAGCTGTCTGTCTGCACGGAGCTGAATCCTTCCGGTAAATGAGCCCAGCAGGCTGGGAGGGGTTGTGGCCAGGCTGCTCAGTGAGGACAGTTATCCTGAAACACATTTTTTGTGCTGTCATGCACCCACATGTCTGTGCTGTGAACAGACCTCAGAGCTCTTGTCCTCAAAAAAAAAAAAAAAAAAGGTGGGTGGTTTGTTGTTAGAATTCCAGACTGGATTGTGTTGGAAGGGACCCTAAAGATCATCTCGTTCCATCCTCTCACCTCCCACTATCCCAGGTTGCTCCAAGCCCCATCCAACCTGGGGATGGGGCAGCCACAGGCACTCAGGCACTCCCTCCATCTTTCCATCCCTTCCTTCATCTTTCCCCCTCCCTCCCTCCATCCTTCCCTCACTCCATCTTTCCTTCCTTTTCTCCCTCCCTCCCTCCATGACAGCATCGCCCCCCCATTCAAACCCTTCTCCCAACAAGTCCTTTATCCTCTGAGACATTTTATTACCAGTTCTGCTTTAGATTAAACAGGCTTTCAGTATATAAAAATAATGTATACAAATGAGCAGTTAATGGTTTACATCTCTGGCTTAAAGGCATTTATAAGTTACACATTCATTTCCCATCCCTCCCCGGACACGGAGCCGAAGTTGAAGCAGCTTAAATACAGCAGGAAGCAGCGGCTGCTGTGGCTAAAGCTGGGACGAGCGAGAAAGGACGGGAGGAGGGACAGGACGAGGGAGGAGCGTCCTCGAATCGGGACGAGAGGGGCTGTTTGATGGAGTAAATGCACCGGGAGAGGTTTAATTGCGGCATTGCGGGCTCGGGGTTACTCAGCAGCAGCAGCGGGGCAGGGGAGGGAGCGACAGCCGGGTCCAGTGCGGTACCGAGAGGCTCTGGGGCAGCAGGGACCCGCAGCCTTTGGGATCGCGGGGCTGGGGGCTGCCGGCATCTCCTGCGTGTCCCACCCGAGGAAACGGGGAGCCCCGCAGGGCTGACAGTCCCGGTTCATCTCAGAGGCTCCAGCCCGACAGTGCAGGTGGATGCTGGGGATGCAGGTGGGCGGAGGTGCCGCCACCTCGCAGAAACTCGTCCCTGCTGCTGATTGTCGCAGCTACGGAGCCTCCCGTGCGGCGAAGAACAGCCCAGCGCTGCTCGCCACAGCCTCGGGGACACCCTGTGTGGGGGTGTTCCAATCCCTGCTGCCGCAGCACAGAGAAATTTGAAGGAAGACTTATAAAATCATGTAAAATAGCACCGCTGCCAGCCCCTGGCTCCGGGAGGTACCCGGGGTGGGAGCTTTGCAGCAGCTCCTCGCTGGCTCTGCAGCGCAGGAGAACGCGGCTCTCGGGGGGCTCTGCGGGCCGGGGAGATGCGCGGGGAGCGCTGTGTCCCTGGCTGACACCCCTCCCCTCCCGCAGCGGCAATCAGAGGCACCAGCAAGCGGAGGGTGCAACAGGGACACGGGGGCCGGCGTGCGAGGGAGCAGTGCCGGGGTAGGGATGGGACAGCCTCTCTTTTCCTTCCAGGACAAGCTGGGGCCTTTTCTGTGCTTCCCCCTCCCTGTCCGTAGCCAGGAGGGCACCCCAGCCCTGCCAGCCTGGGGAGAGGAGCTCAGGGACACGGCCAAGCAAGCGCCGGGGGTGCCTGTGCCCGGCCCGGGCAGGCAAGGCGGAGCTGGCACCTTAAGCGGCTGGAGCAGCTCGGAGCGGGCACCATCCCTCCACCCCGCCGAGCCCCGGGCCGAGGGACTGCCATCCTGCGGTCCCGTCTGCGTCGGGAGGACGGTCCTGCCCCGGTGCTGCAGCCGCAGAGACGGCGCCGGTCACAGCGCGATGTCCGGCGTCGCCTGCAGGCTCTGCCCCGCCGCCCGTTTCTTGGCGCTGCCGCGGGCCTTGTCCCCCCGCCGGTACGGGTTGTTCCGCAGATCTGCACCGGGGGAAGCGCAGGGCCGGATGAGCTTCACTGCCCACCCGGGACGGCCGGGATCCCGCACCCATCGAGTTAACATGGAATGGTTTGGGTTGGAGGGACCTCAAAGCCCACCCAGTGCCACCCCTGCCACCCCTTCCACCTTCCAGGCTGCTCCAAGCCCCGTCCAACCTGGCCTTGGGCACTGCCAGGGCTGGGGCAGCCACAGCTGCTCTGGGCAGCGTGTGCCAGGGTTCACCCCCACAGGAATGACATTTTTTCCGAGCCTTCAACCTAAAACTCTCTTTTGTTCGTTTAAAACCCCTGTCCCTTGTCCTGTCTCTCTGCCCGGGGGTTGCCCCTCTGGGTATGAGGACACCCAGGAGGAGCCAAGGGCCGAACGCAGCGACGGGAGGAGCAGCAGCAATCAACCAACAATCAGCCCGTGGGACCCCGACCGTCGGCTCTGGGAGCCCAGCACCGCATCGGGGCTGATCGCGGGTGTCCCCGGGGCTGGGGGTCAGCGTGGCACAAACCCGGCCACACAGCTGCAGGAATCCCGGCGGGGAGGGGGGGAAGCCCGGCAGCCCCCGCCCCCCTGCGCCGCCCCACGTTACCTACAGAGGACTCTCCTCGTTGAAGCTCACGTCGCAGAAGAGCCGGGACGAGCGTTTGCCCGTCCGGGCCGTGAAAGGAACAGTTTTGAGAGCTGAGCAGAGCGATCCAGAGACAGCAAGGAGGAGCAGGAGGAGGAGAAGCAGAAGAGGAGGAGGAGATGAGACAGGGGAGGGAGCACTCAGCAGCTTTGCCGTGTGGGATGTGAAGGTGCTTGCAGGTAGGTTTGGCCCCCATGACAGGGCTTGGTGACCCCCCAGCTCCTGTGACAGCCCCTGCAGCCCCAAGCACTGGGTCTTTGATGTGGGGACACCTGGCTGCTCACCTGAAATCATCTCTCACCTGAAATTATATCCTCAATGGCCCCATCTTTGCCTTCGTAGATGAGGGGCTCCTTCACCATCTGCCTCTTCTTCAGCTCAGCAATCATGTCCATCTGCTGCCTCCTGGCCTTCTGGACAGGCAGCTGGGAGGGGACAGGGTGCTTGAGCGGTGTGATCACACTCCAGAGGAGGTGGAGTACCCTCCCCTTCACCCCCCACCCAGCTCTCCCTCCCCAGGACCTGTTTAGTCCTTCCCCACCACTCAGCCCAGCCAGGGCTGGGGCTGGGACCCCACCAGGACACAGACACCTGTGGGGGGGCACCTTCACCTCAGGCTGCTGCTCGCTGCCAGGGGAGCCAGATTCCGCCTCTTTGGCTGCAGCCTCTTGCTTCTTCCACAGCTCGATGTCCTGCTCTGCTTTCTTGGGAGAGAGGCAGGAAAGGTGTGCTGAGCAGGGGAATCCAGGACTGCAGCCCCCTTCCTTCTTCGCCTCACGGCCCCCAGCTCACCCCAACCCAGATCCAAAATCTCTGACAAAGGCATTCCTGAGCCCCAGCCTTGCCTGTGACTTCTGCTGATTGCTCCAAAGGGGAGTCAGGTGCCCCAAATCTCCTCCCAGCCCTCAGAAACAGAGAACCCCATGTCCCTTCCTACCTTGTAGGCTTTGATGAAGCGCATAAACATGGGGAAGAAGGTGGTGGGGGGACTGGTCTTGGGGTTCTCCCCGAAATACTCCACAGCTGACTCATACGCTTCCTGTGGGCAGAGACACCTGATCTGGGGGCTGGGCAGTGGTGCCCATCGCCCACCACCTCCTCCCAGCCTCTCCCACCTCCCCATCCTGCTCCGTTCCCTCCTGCCTGTCCCACCGGAGCCACATCCTGAGCAGGAGCCTCTCCCATGGGGCAGAGGTGTGAGCAGAGGGTACCCCAGGGTGTCCCCACGCAGGGGACTGTCCCCATGACCCCACCCCACCCCAGCACCCACCTTGGCAGTTTTGCTGTCAGCCTGCAGCTTCTCCATCACCTCGGAGTTGACCTTGAGGAAGTCCTTGAGCACGGGGCTGTCGTCCTGTCGCATGAACTCCCTGCGGGTCAGCTCCATGCCCTGCTGCAGGCTTCGCACGTCTTGCAGGACGCCATCCAGGGACACTGCAGGAGGTCAGCAGTGCGGGGTCAGGGCAGGCTCGGGGTGCCAGGGGCTGCCCTGACCCCCAGCCCGGGGCCCGTGGGCACTACCTGTGCCTGCCTTGTCAAGGAAGTGCAGCTCGGTGTGGAAGCCAGTGAGCTCCGGGTACTTCTCCATGATCACCCGCACCAGGTAATGCAGCAGCGTCTGCTTGCGGTCTGTCGACTTCATCTCGAGGAGCTGGGGCAGCACAGAGTCAGCCCCGACCCGCAGCCACCACCCCCTCACCCTGCTCAGGGCTGCCTCTGGTGGCCCTTTGTCCGTGTGGCTGGGTCAGTATCCATCCCTCCATCCCCCAGCCAGGTCTGCACCCCTCAGCTCCCATGACTGATTCCCATCTTTCTCCTTCCCCGTGGCTGGGTCTGCATCGCTCTGTCCCTGCAGCTGGTTCTTCATCCCTACATTCCCATGTGTGACCTTCCTCTATCCCCACAACTGGTGCCCATCTTCCTTCATCAAGGTGCTTGAATCCTTTAACCTCTCCATATCAGGTCTCCATCCTTCCTACCCCATTCCTGTGTATCTCCATCCCTTTGCCTCCTCCATCCCAACAATCTCTTCATCCCTCTGTCCCCACAGCTAAACCTCATGTCCCTCCATCCCTACTGCTGATGCTTGCATCCCTCCATCCCCACAGCAGGTTCCTGTGTCCCTCCATCTCTGCAGCAGTCCTTGTGTCCCTCTGTCCCCAGGGCGTGTCCCCGGCAGTGGCAGTGTCCCCGGCAGTGGCAGTGTCCCCATCACCCCCACACCAGGGAACCCACACCGGCCCTACCGCATCAAGGCTCTGCAGGCGGAAGCCGTAGGCAGCTCCACGCTTGCTGCTGTTCATGTAGTTCCCGAAGGCCAGGACAATCTGCAGGGACACCGTGGCTTGGGGACACGGGGCCAGGAGGGCACAGCGCCCACAGACACTCCGTGCACCCATCGGGGCCACCTCCCCCCAGAGCCCTCACCTCGAGGATGTGGCGCAGTTTGCTGGAGGACTTGAGGGACATGGAGGCAGCGATGATGGCGTTGAGTTGCTGTGGGAGGGACGGAAGGAGGGAGGGAAGGGTGTGAGTGTGGCCGCAGGAGCCGCCACCGCGCAGCCCCCGCCCGGCCCCGGCGCTCACCGGCATCAGCAGCTGGGCCGTGTCGCCGAAGCTGCCCAGGAAGATCATGACGTTCATGCGCTCGGCCAGGCGCGGGATCTTGCTGAAGCGGATCATGAACTGGTCCTCGTCCGAGAGCTCCTCCGGCGGCTGCTGGTCCCGCTCGAACTTCCCGATCAGGGTCCGCTCGTACTCGGTGGGCAGGAAGCGCAGCAGCAGCTCCAGGAAGTCGAGGCTCAGGGCTTGCTGGTCGTACCTGCGGGGAGGGGACACCCCTGGCACTGTCAGGCCCTGCCGCAGGTCCCGAAGACCCCCTGTCACCCTTGGCTGGTTCCTGCATCACTCGATCTTTCTGTATCTGGACCCTGCATCTCTCTATCTCTCCATACGGATCCCTCCATCTTTGGTTCCCACGTCCCTTCTTTTCATGTCTGGTTCCTGCATCCCTCCATCCCCACAGCTGCTCTCTGCATCCATCTGTCTGTGCTTGGTCCCCCCAGCCCTTTGTCTCAAATCTCATCCCTGCATTTCTCCATCCCCACAGCTGGTGCTTGCATCCTTCCACCCCTCCATCTGTGATCCCTCCACCCTCCATCTCCCCGTATCTGATCCCTCCACCCTCCATCTTTCTGTGTCTTGTCCCTGCATCCCCACACCAATCCCTGCATCCCATCACACCCTCCACCATCCCAACCCCTTGTTCCTGCCGGGCTGTGCCTGACCTTATCCCACCCTGGCCAGCCCAGGGGGGCACTCACGTCTCGATGGCCGTGCAGATGTCCTGGACGCTGCGGCCGCCCTTGCGCAGGGTGATGGCCAAGTTCTTGGCCCGGTTGGACTCCATGAGGGTCACCTTGCTGGGGGCCTTCTGGGTGGCCTTGGCCTTGAGGGCACTGATGTCCAGGGCGGGGCCCTGCGCCTTGGTCTTGAACTGCTCCTCAAAGTCACTCATGTCCAGCTCCTGCGGGGACACAGGGCTGTGGACACGGCAGAGAGGTGGCACAGGACATCTGGGGTGAGGACGGGGCCAGAGGACCAGGATAAGGGTGAGGAGTGAGGATCAAGATGAAGCAAGGGGATGAGGATGGAACCAGGGGACAAGTACAGGGACAGGCAAGGGGACAGGGAGGGGTGAGGAGGAGGTGGGGGGACCAGAGGATGGAGATGAGGAGGAAGAAACGGACAGGATGTGAAGGTGTGGATGCAGCAAAGGCACAAGGACAGCGTGAGAGGAGAAGCACGCCTGATCCCGTGTCCCTCTCCATGGTGCTAAGGACTTTTCCTGACCTCCAGCTCCTCCTGCGGCCCTGGACACCGCGGGTGGGGGCAGGGTGGGCACGAAGCAACCTCAGCATGGCCCGGGCCACTGAGCCCGGCTGTGCCCAGCCCCTTGTCCCCTGTGCTCACCTGCAGCACCTTCTCATCGTTGAGCTCGGTGAAGACGGTGCCGTCGATCTGGCTCGGCTTCAGGGCCACCCAGTTGAAGACGGGCATGCGGAACTTGGTCTGGATCGGCTTCTTCACCTTCACTGAGGGTCACAGGCGGGGGGACACGTCACACCCACCCCAGAGTGCCCCCAGACCCCTCCTGGGGAACATCCCCACCATCCCTGGGTCACACTCACCTGAACCGTTGGCGGTGGGGGGGGCACCCGGCCCGGCTGGGGGCTCCCCACCGAGGGGTGGGGGTGGNGACACAGCAGGGCACGGTGCCACCGCATTACCCCGAGTCCCCGGGCACATCCCCACACCCCCGCCTCACTTTCTGTGCCCAGAGACTCGCTGCCACCCCTCCTCGGTGCCAGGTGCCCCCGCCGGGAAGGGGACATCCCCTCACACCCACGGTACCTGTGCAGGTGTCGGTGGTGTCGGTGGTGGCAGTGGCCTCTCCAGAAACCACGGGGGTTGCGGGGGTTTCTATGACAACGGGGACAATTTCGATGGCGACGTCTCCGTCGGGCCCACGCAGAATCTGCACCAGCCCCTTCTCCTCGAGCTCCGCCAGCCGCCGCTCCAGCGCCAGCCGGTAGCACTCCTGGGGCTGCGGGGACGGCGGGCTGGGCGGCCGCGGGGGGCTCAGCTGCTCCTGGAGAGGTGACAACCCCCGGCAGGTCACTGGTGTCCCTCTGCACCCCTAAGAGCCCGGTCCCTGAGCCCCAGCCTTCCCTCAGCACCGCGGCACCCCCGGCTCACCCGCAGCGCCTCCAGCTCCCGCCGCGCCTGGCTCAGCTGCTTCTCCAGCTCCGCTATCTTGGCCATGGAGTCGTTCTCCGCATCCTGCAGCTTCTCTGTCAACTGTGGGGGACGAGGCGCCGCCGCTCAGCCCCGTCCTCATCCCTCCCTCGGGGCTTGCGTCAGCGGCTCTGCCCACGCGCCCACGGCCCACCTGGCTGACGTGCTCCTGCAGCTCCTCCATGTGCTCCAGCACCGCCGTCTTGGTCTCCGAGTCCTCCAGCATGGCCCCCACGTCGAAGACGTTGTCCAGGTAAGCTTGGATCTGCACCTGCAGCTTGTCGCTCTCAGTGAGGCGCAGAGTCTGACGAGGGACAGCCGGTGTCACCGTCGGTGCCAGCGGCACCCCCACCCTCGGGACCACCCACCCCCACCCCCTGGATCACCCACCTCCAGGTACTGGTCCAGCCCCAGGTGGGTGAACTCGTACTGCAGGAACACGCGGAAGTTCATGTTCTCCACCGAGTGCACCACAATGTTGATGAACTGCATGCAGGCCACCTGTGGGGACACGGCTCAGCACAGGGCCAGGGTGGCTCGTGGGGATGTTGCCCCAGGGGCTGCATGGGGCGTTGGTGGCCCTCGGGGACATGGTGCCACTGGGGAGTGCATGGGGGTTTACACAGTCCTGGGGACGTGGTGGCCTGGGGACTGTACTGTGGTCTTGGGGACATGATGGCCTGGGGACAGTTTGGTGGCTTAGAATCCCTTGGGGAATGATGCCATGGGCACAGTGTAGTGGCTTAGAAGCCTTTGGGGACAGCAGAACAGTCCTTGGGACATGGCAGTCCTTGGGACATGGCAGTCCTTGGGACACGCCACCCCCAGGACAGCACGGTGGCTCAGCAGCCCCTGAGGACATGGTGGCCTGGGGAGAGTTTTGGTCATTCAGCATCCTTTGGGACATGATGCCATAGGGACAGTGTGGTGGCTCAGGAGCTCTTGGTGACAGGATGCCCTGGGGACAGCAGAGCATGGGCCCCAGCAGCCACTCACCATGAAGTCAATGTTGGTGTCCTCATTTCGGAAATACTCCATCAGCTTCTCGAAGCGGTTCTTCTCCCCGCAGACCTGGGGGGGAACAGGGGGCTGAAGGCCAGCGAGGACATGGCCAGGGGACACCCAGGAGGGTGACAGGACAGGAGGTATCTATTGGTGACACCATCCCAATCCTGACTGGTGCTGCCAGGCACCCGGCCCAGCTGGGACATGGCCCTGGGGACACATGGTGGCATGGGGACATCAAACTCAGTGAGTGGAACATCCCTAAGCAAGCCAGAGATTTGAGAGTGGGGCAGGGCTCTGCCACACACAGGGAAACTGAGGCACAAACCCAGCTGGAGCACAGATGTTCATGTGGGGACTGGGTGTCCCTGCTGGGGACTCACCTCCTTGAAGTTGTCAAAGGCAGCCAGGATGATGTCGTGGCCACCTCGGACCAGGCAGACAGCGGCCAGCAGCTCCAGCACCAGAGCCTTGGTCCTGCAGAGACACGTGGTGTGAGGGGGCTGGGGCCGTGGGGTGGGTGAGGGGACAGCGGGGACAAGGGACAACAGGGGGCAGGGCAGCTCCTACCTGGCGCTCTTGTTGTTGAGGCTCAGGGTGATCTCGTTGACACAGGCTGGGTGGTTCATCACCAGGCTGAAGCCGGACTGGGGAGGGGAAAGGAGCGTTAATGGGGTCGTGTGTCCCCCTGGAGGCACTCAAGGACCGCGGGACACGGTCCCCACCAGGCAGGAGGTTGAGTGAGGACATCTCAGAGCCAGGGGATGCAGACCCGGTCCCACCCCGGAGCTGCCCCGCAGGCGCGGGGGATGCCAGGGGAGCCCCAGGCGCATCCCCGCGGATGCCGCCCACTCGCACCTGGTAGTTCATGATGGCGCGGAGGCACATGATGCACACATGGACATCGTCCTTCTGGCTGACGAGCCGCGAGTTGCGCAGCGTCTTCCTGCTGTGCGAGGGGTTCAGCCTGGGCGGGGAGAGCGCGGCTGAGCGGGGCCCGGGGCAGCCGCGGGCGCAGCGTAAAGCGGGGACGGGACAGCGCAAGGGGGTGGCAGCGGGGGCAGGGGGACACCGGGACACCCGGGCGGCTGCACCCCACGGGAGAAACCCCCGTGTCCGTGCCCATCTAGAAGCCCTGGGACCGGGGGCTGATGTGGGGTGGGATGGGTTTTGGGGCCCCTCGTGCACACGGGTGGTCTCGGAGGCTCACCGGGGCGGGCAGGAGCTGCCGGGTGACCTGGGGGCACTGTCCCCATCGCTGCCCGGGGCACCGCAGGGGACGCTGGGGTGGACGTGGCGGAGGAGGGTGTGGATGTGCTGGTTCGAGAGGCAGCAGCTGGAGGCGCGTTAGAGCCTGCAGGACAGGAGGGAGAAACGGGGCTCCCGCGCCGCCCCGGGGACACCCGGGCTCGGGGGCAAGGGATGGGACCCCCCTGCGGGTGCCACGTCCCTCCTGACCTGTCCCTGGGCTGGGAGGGACACCCCGGCTCCTCCAGAGCTGCTGGCAGGCGGCGAGGGACCCCCGCGGTCCCCGGGGTGCCACGTTACAGCTCGTGGGGTGACCGCGGTGGGTGTCCCTGGGACCCCCCCGCCCACCGGGGGTGCCCCGCAGGTCCTGTCCCCAATGGCGGTGCCCAGCAGCGGGGTCCCGTGGGGTGTCCCCGTCCCGCCAGTGCCCCGTCACCTACCGTCAGCGCGTCCCCGGCAGCGTGCAAGAGAAGAGCGGGGTTAGACGGGGCTGCGGGCGAGCGGCACCAAGCGAGAGCCACCAGCCACCGGGACCGGCTTGGGGGGACACAGGCCCGTCCCTCCGCCCCGGCTTTAAACCAGGGGGCTGCGATTTGCTCCCCCAAAATCTCCAACATCCCCAATTTTTGTGTATTCCTGGGGTTTATTTAGTCAGAGCACCCCAGCACGGTGGCAGTGCCCGGGTGGGGACACGGCTCCAGCCCAGCCCCAGGCGGGGCTTAGCCCCCGGGGGCACACAGGGGGATGTGGCTTTGTCCCCACCCTCAAATCAGCAATGGGAACCCATTTTTAGGGCCGGGCCTGCGTCTCCCTGCCGAGCCCCTCTCCAAGCGCGGTGCGGCCGGGGGTGCAGCGAGGCGAGAGCGGGGGACACGACACAGGGACACGGGGACAGTTGGGGACGGCACCACACGTTACCTTACAGTGAGGGGCCGCGGCTTGGAGGAGCCCTGGGTGGGGGACGAGGAGGTGCTTTTGTTTAGGTCCTCCAGCGACCGCTCCTTGCCCTTGTCAGAGCCAGGGCTGTTCTCTGCGCTCTCCATGTCATACCTGGTGGCCCGTGGGGACATGGGGACGGGTGAGACACGGCACCCCAATACAGGCAGATGCCCCTGAGGGTTGTTGGGGATGTTCTGCTCAGCCCCAGCCACGGAGAATCACCCTGATGACAAGGGAGGGCACCCCCAGGGACCGCCCCAGCCCTGCTGAGCCCCAGGGGAGGCTGATCCCAGCCTTGGGGACAGGGGCCCCGGTGGGGACGTACGCGACAGAGCACTGGGCAAAGGCGAGGTACTCCAGCAGCACGTCCAGCCCCTTGTTCTCCTCGTTGAGGAACTCCTGGACCCAGCTGGAGGGTGCAGAGGGTTAGTGCGCTCTGCCAACCCCCACATCCTCTATCCCCCTGTGCCCAGACACTCAGCAGAGCCACCCCTGCTCAGAGGGCCCCAGCAAGGGTAGGACACACTGGGGACATGAGGTAGGGACATGAGGTGGCACCACGAGCTGGCATTTCTCTGAGGCCAGGTGAGTGCCATGGTGAACCTGACATATGGGGGACACAGCCCAAAGGCTCTCCTGTCACCACTGCCACTGTTGCCACCACTACCGTGACAGGACAGCCTGGCCCTGGGGACAGTAGGCCCCCACCACCCCACAAAGGCTCAGGACAGCCAGCGTGGGGGCAGGGTCCCTCCTGGCACCCTGGGGGTACCAGAGAGCCATAACGGGGCTCAGACCCCCCAGCACCCTCAGCCTCCCATCAGAGCTCTCCTAAGGGGGCAGGATGAGGCCACAGCCTCCACATCCTGCTGTCACCCTCCAGCCAGAGCCAGCAGCATGTCCATCCCCACCCCGAGACGGTGGCAGCAGCTGGGGGACAATGCCACCCCCACCCTTACCCGATGTAGTTGGTCCTCAGGGAGATCTCCAGCTCCCGGAGCACCTGCGTCGACTCCTGCACTCGCCTCTTGAACTGTGGGATGGGGACAGCCATTGGCACCGTCCCTGTGCCCAGCCTGGCACGGGGACCAGGGGACCGGGCTGCAACGGGGACCCCTCACCTTCCTGCTGACACCACCCGTGTCCAAGTAGCTCTTCAGCTTCTGGATGTAGGCAGATGGAGGGTTCTTCACCTGGAAACGCTCCTACGAGCCCCAGAGAGAGGCTGAAACTGGGCCACCTGCTGTGGCACGGGGACATGCCGCTGTCCCCACAGCAGCCACAGTGTCCCTGTCCCCACCCCAATGGCATCAATGCTTAATGAGGTTAATGAGGTGCTGTGTCAGTACCGTGGCTCATGTCAGTGCTCAGTACAGCCAGACTGATGCCCAAACCGTGCCACAAGTGGCACCTGGGGACAGGGACGGCACTGGGGACGCTGTGAGCTTGGACCTCACCTGGTCACAGATCAGCTCCCACTTCTTCTCATTGTCATACTGGTTAAGCAGCTTCATCTTGTCCGGGGGCAGGTTCATGGAATTCTGTGGGTGGAGGGTGTCAGCGCTGGGGGTCACCCCAAAAACACCCCTGGGATGCAGCACCCCCTGCTCAGTGAGCACTGGGAGATGGGGATACCCGTGGGAGGATGGGGACACTGGTGGGACGTGAAGATTCCAGAAGATGGGGACACTAGTGGGACAATGGGGACAGTGGTGGGAGGATGGGATCATGGTGGAAAAATGAAAGCAGCATTCTCAGAACGGGGGCACTGGTGGGATGATGGGGACAACACTGGGAGGCTGGGAACACCACTATTCCCAGGATGTGAGCATTCCATGGACCCATCAGGACCCACCTGAGGGGAGGGGTGGGCAGCAAGTGTGGGAGGAAGAACTGGACACACCCACCCATGTCATGAGTGCACCACATGCCCAGCCTCAGCCAGCCCAGTCCCAGCAGGGCCACACGAGGTGAGGGACAGGGACATGACTGGTGACAACTGAGGGACCCAGGAGCCTGGGCTGTGCTTGGGGGGTCACCCCTGAGTCCCCCCACCACAGGTGGGTGACGAGCCCGTCTGGGAAACCATTGTTTATTGAGAGACGATGATGTCAGGGCCTGGCTTGTCCCCACGTCCCTCCTTGCCACCCTTGCACAGCTCCAGCCCCCACAGTCTCCACAGGACGTGACGTGGTTTCCGCTGCCGAAACCGCCCCCGTCACAGGCAGGACACAGCCCCTGCCCTGGGCTGCTCTGCTGGGGGACACCATGGGGACCTTCATGGGACACCCACCATGGCACGGGCCAGGCTGCAGCTCAGCTTGGCTCACAGGTGATTTATTTCACTGAAAGACCCAGTTTTTGGTGCTCCAGCTCAGCTGGAGAGCACCTGCAGGCTGGCATGATAGCATGTGGAGCAAGGCACAGCCCCAGGCCACCCCTAAATCCCAGTGTTGGGGTTCCCTCAGGAGGAGGATGGGGACGTGGGGTGTATGCCATGCTGGAACAACCACATCCTTGGAGCAAGGCATCTCCTAGGGCTTTGGTTGCCCACAGAAGAGCAGGTCCAAGGGGAGAGGTCCTGCTGTGGTGGGCAGAAACAGAAACCTGTCCACCTCCTCCAGGGAGGACCTGTCAAGCTGCTTTCACAAGAAGCCAAAACCAGGAGCTGTGGGTGGGGAGGAGCCGGGTTGGGCTGGGGGGGGCTGACACCAAGAGCTGGGCAGGGGGACAATCAGGCTGCAGGGTCAGAAATGGCCTCACTGTGAAGCCACTGGAGCTGCTGGCTTCTGGAACAGGCAAGGTGACAGCAGCACCGAGGGACAGTGCTGTGCCAAGAGGGACCACGCACCCAGACACCCCAGCCAGGGCTCAGCCACACCCGTGGCACCTCTGTGGGACACTGCTGGGTGCCCTTGGCACAGAGGAGATGGTGGCACCTGCCACACGGACCAGCCTTAAGCCATCACACGTGGGACCTGGACAAAGCAGGACCCTGCGCTGGCGGTGGGACAGGACCAGACACGAGGGTGGGGCAGGGCTGTCCCCCTGGAGGTGGCTGTGCCTCGAGCCCCGCGGTCCCTCCCTTGCGGGCAGGATGTGGCACAGGTCGGGTACAAACTGGGTGGTGGCTGCGTGCCGGGTGGGCTTGTGGTGCCGGGGAGGAAGCGGCTCCGCCGAGGAGCCTCAGCCGGCAGCACAGAGAAACCGGTTCTCATTTCCTGCCGGGGAGGGGGGACCGCTGCTGCGGGAGGTGGGGCAGGGCGGG
>VYZP01005706.1:1498-16541 GCA_013400635.1 Hypocryptadius cinnamomeus
TTCAGCTGACAAGAGGCACTTTCCATTTCTCAGTGATTTTGGTAAAAATGGGGTGATTTCTTGTACTTCCACTGCATCTTATGCAGCTTCTTCACTTTGCAGTATACCTCTTAGTTAGATGGAATTGTTAGGACCCTCCTTTGCTGATGAAATACTGTGTTTCTAAAACCATCCCCTCCACTATTAGGGTTCTCTAAATAAACACGACAGTAAAGAAAACTTGAAAAAGTACAAGCAAGAAAAAGCAAACAGAAAAATCTGAACTATACTCCTTAGCAATAGAAGTGCTCTCAAAAACTTCCAAAAGCAAAGATTAGAAAGGATTACGGCACAGGAAGGTTTCCTTGACCCATATTCTGGCTTCCAGAAGTATCTCACAGCCCGATTACAGGGGCACACTTGCTTAACATCTCAGTCCTGACAAGCCACTGCCACTGTGCAGGGCATCACATGCCTTGCCACAGCTCTCGCCCAAAAGCTCTGTCCTGGCTGTCCAGGAGGGTACGGCTGCAGCTATAATGCTCTAATTTTTCCAAGACCTGTACACTTTTAACAGCTGAATACGAAATGAGTTAAAGTACTTTGGAGAGCTAGAAGCAAGTTAAGCTGTCTGCACAGATATAACCTTTGTATTTTCTGACAGCTCTATAACAAAGAAAAAGCATCATAATCTCAGAAGTTCAAAAACCATTAAAAAAAAGTCTCCTTAAAAAATGGAAAACAGACGTTCTCCTCTCTCTTCTTCTTCATGCTTTTAATATCAGCAGAATTATATTTCTTTCTTCCTGTCTCTCTCTCTTGTTGTCAGGGTTTTTTAGTTTGAACATATTTTCCATCTGGCCTGTCTTAAGACTTCTGAACTCTTCTGCCTGCCCATTATGGATGTAAGTATGCGAAAATTAGTATACTGCAAACACCAGGAGGCGGATTAGGCGTCATTCATTACAGTGACAATTCAGCTTTTTTGTCAGCCATAAATATTTGTGAGACAGCAGTGAAACATAGGGTACCAGGATTCCAAGTTTCTAAGAGCAGCACATAGGCACTTCCAAAGATGAACTGTTACAGCATCTACCTTTGCATCATCAGCCATGACCTGGGTTCTGCCCTCTAAGGAGAAATCAGAGGCTCCTACTTGGGCCAAGTTAACCACGTCAGTTATCAATAAGAGACTAATCCTTTGTAGTGTGGGTCACACTGGGTCAATGTGACTTACCCAAGCACTCGCTGGGCTCTGTGTTCTTGGAAAGGCACTTTCAGAGAACAGCAGCAATGCAGATGGGCCACAGAATTCAACTCCAACTCCATATCAGAACTGTATTTTACATTTTGCATGAAGTGACTACAGTCAATGTTCACCCATCCATTTTACAGGTAAGATAACAGAGTTATCCTTTAAAGAAAGAGTAGCGAGCCTTAATGAATAGTAATTGTCACAAAAGGCACACACATTTAAAAAACATTCTATGTGGTACATAGGCTTATTATTCTTGTTTCTATTAAATCTGCCTTAAATAAAGGTACTTGAATGAAAACACGATAACCTTTTTCTCTTTCTAAATAAAAAAAAAAAATATGAAAGCAAGAGTTTCCACAATGGGGTCTACAGCAGGTGCAGAAATTATGTTTCATAAAATAAATTTGCAATGCCAAGCATTTGTTCCAGTTTGCAGTCTTTTGTTATTGTTTTCAATCTTATTTATTTGTTTATTTAAATCCTTCAGTTATTAGTGGTCAAATTTAACATCCCATCCAAACATACAGCCATCAACAGAAGATTAAAATTAAAAAAAAAAATACAATGGTCTGCATGAGATTATACTGAACTGCAAACAAAAGTGGCAAAAGCAATTAATCAACCTTAAATGAGCAAAAGCTCTAGATCAACAACGTGGTTTAAAACAAATTAAAACTTTGCAAACAATCACAGAAATGGCTTTTTTATTTAAAGTATACTGAATTTTAAGAGATTTCAAACTGTTAAAATTGCCACCCAGAGACAGAAAAAACACAGCTTATGCAGCTACTCACTAAATATATTTTCACGCTGCCAGAATTTTTTTAATTTCTTACCAAGAACAAAAATGCAGGCCTTCAGTGAAGTCTACAGCTACAGAAGACGCAATGCCTTTGATGTTATATTGCAATAACCAATCCGATCAAGTCACAAGTACAACGTATATCACAACGATCTGCAGAACAGCTAACACTTGGGGTTTCTTTTACAGAGTTTAGCTTTGTGTAGTTTCCTAGAACAGTTTTTACCACAAGTACTTCAGATCTGCCAAGTAAAATCAAGAAGCACAATTTTCATTTATACAAAACAGGTTTTGTGGGAGAGACGTGGTTGAACTGGAAGCAGTTTGGGTACAATTATTAGTTGTTTTACACAGTTCTTATTACTAGATGCACACATATGTGAAATAAACTTAACTAAAAAATTTTGTTTTAATGCATTAGAAAATTCCAGAATTAATTATGAACACTTGAGCAGTAGCTAATTCACTTTCCCCTCAAATTTTCTATGACAAACTGAGCAAAAATCAACATTTGGGAATAATTTTTTTCCATTCTCTTCTATTTTTAGCTGGATATCCATACCACTTTTAGCTTGAAATCACCTCAAGCTGCACCAGGGGAGGTTCAGGTTGGACACCAGAATTTTTTCATGGAAAGGGTTTTTAAGCATTAGAACCACTGCTCAGGAAGGTGATGGAATGACCATCCCTGGAGGTGTTCAGGAAACAACTGGACACGGCATTTAGTGCTCTGATCTAGCTGACAAGGTGGTGATCAGTCAAAGTTTGACTCGATAATCTTGTAGGTCTTTTCTAACCAAATGACTTTAGGAGTCCAAGTCCCTTTTAGAGCTCAAAGGGTTACACTACAGTTATACCTCAACATAGTATTAAGCAAATTAACAGAAAGATGATGAAGAATACCTTGCTCAAGAAAAACCTATGAAGGCAAAACACTGACACTTTCCTAAAGAATGTATTTTCTCATACATCTCTACTCTTAAGAGCTCCAGTTAAAAGCATAAAGTGAACTTTTGCCTCATGCAGTTAAACTACCCTTTGTGCAAAAGGCTAATTTCAGAGGGATCTAATTTCTCCATAAAATAATTTCTTCCCTCATTTAAATAATTCACAGGAAAAAATGGACTGTCCACTGAGAGAATGATAACATTCATTTAGAACAACCAAAAAGCCAGATATGAAAAATACTACAACACCAGTGAAAGAATTTGACTTAGGTAGTTTTTCTTATTTGGTCAGTATCTCTTTCACTGGGTTGTAAGCACCTTAATTTTTCTTCTGTGTAAGCGTCAGAGCTACCACAAACCAGCACAAAATTCAGGCAATTATTGAGAAACACGGTAATCTCTGGACACATTCACCAATGTAAAAAACCTGTTTTCTGCTTTCCTTTTTCCATCCAATCTTAACTTTTGTTGAGGAAACACTTCTAGTCCTCATCCAAGGCTCTCCTTTAAGAGAAACCAATTTAGTTCTTGCAGTTTCTGTGCCTGGAGTAGGGTTAATTTCTCAGTCTAGAAAGCATTTCAGCAAGTGAATGGAAAGCAGTGGATGGATTAAATTAGGAGACCAGAGTTTGAAATCACTGAGCTCTAGAAAGCAATTTACTGGCATTCTCAATTTAATTATATCAACACCTCATAACCATTAATGAATTTATCTTTATCGTACTGAGATTAAGTAACTCTATCACAAAGTTCTGCAAGTATACATCTGAGCCAAGAATTATAAATTTTACAAAGGCACTTTGTCTCTATCATCATTATTCTTCACAACATTAAAAGCAGTTAATTTCAACTCCATAAGCCATGACTGCTGCCCCCCTTCCACACCTACTTAAGATTAAAAATAATGTTTGTTTCTCTTACAGGCATTCTTGCCCACATCCATACGAATGTGTTCACCCCAACAGCAGTTTACTGAACTTAAGAAAAACGAGTGGTTTTCAGCTATAAGCCTGACATGTGCAAAACTTGCTCCCCCTTTCAACCCACCATGCCCCCTTGAGGAAAAAGGGAAGAAAAATTAACAAGTGGGGAAAAAGGGAAAATAAAATTTAAAAAAAAGGCTCTGAAGAGTGAGAAAAGAGCTTTCTACACTAACAGCAGAAAAAAATACAAATTCAAACAAAAGTTGTCCACACTTATAATGCTCATCTTTCTGGTTTTTGGTTTTTTTTTCCTGACCCTTTTTCTCATATGAAACTTTATTGCCTTCACCATCATTTAGAGCAGTTTCAAGAAGAGTACAGCGACTCAAGTTCTGAAATTCCTTCCATGTATACCAAATTCTACATATATACTTAGGTATCTGCTTAAGGGAAAAAAATATAAAAAATGTTTCATTTTAACTTATAACTCTAAACAAACCTGCATTTCTATTAGGCAATCAAAGGAAGACAAACTAATATTCACAGAGCAAAAGTACCAACATTTGTCACTGAGGAAAATAAATCTTTAAATCTGTCATAAGCTAGTGTACCCTGAAGACATCCAACAGACATGGCCCATGCCTGTATATCAGAAGGTTAAACAAGGAAATAAAGATTTCTGGGAGGTTTTCAGTTTTGTGCCTAAAATCCTGGGTTTAGTTTTCTCTCCTTGAAATCTAAAGAAAAAAAGAATTGTGATTTATCTGTTATATCCAATACACTTTTTGCATTTTTGAATGCATCTATATTAAAAAAAAAATTATGGAGACAGTAATTTGCACAAGGTTAATAATTGTCTATAAGAAAGATAGATTTCTTCAATACACTCTATCATCTTCCACCAGCAGGCACACACAAATAGAATGAGAACAAATTATATTCAGATGGTACTAATGTTCAGGATTTTAATATTGCTGTCCTTACTACAACTATATAAAACTCTATGCATAAAGGTTACCTCTAACACATCTTCTAACTCTTAAACACATTAAAAAACACCCTTATTACATTGTACATTTAACCACAACACAAGAAAAGGTTAGCTCCCAATAATAACCTTATAAAGAAAGCACTGTATCAGTTAAATGGATTTTAAGTAAGGGTCCAAGATCATATTAGGCAGCAATTATAAGCTACAAATTGTATTTTATATCTTCAGTGAGAGGTAGCACAAGTCTTGCTGAGTCAAATCTCTGCAATAAAACCTCTTGCCATGCTTTAAATGCTGCAAGCAGCTGAGCCCTGAGGGGTTAAAGCTAATGCTAAAGGTAAAGGCTTGAAGAGTTGACCAGATACCTTGTGGCCATAGATCTAAGTGTGTCAGTCACAGGCAAATATACCCTACTGTGCTTGCCAGAGAAGGCCAGGAGAAATAGATCAAGCTCATCAGCTGCTGAGGAGCCTACCAGAGGTGCAGCAGAGATTAACATTGGTTTCACTGTGCCTACAGTGATCTGCGCACAAAAGGTGACACTGGACGATGACTCACTATTTCCAAGCACCAAAGAAAAGTAAATGCATTGGAAGTGTTTCTTCCAAACAACACCTCCTAAGAAAGAGGCCCCCACTTCAAAGAAAGAGCTATGTCTTACTACAGCTCCCCGGGTTACCAAAGGAGCTATCCTTGCAGCCTGACCCAGAAGGTCACCCACACCCACCACTGCTCTCCACAGCCAAGCTGCCAGCACTCACCACCTCAGCACCCCCAGCCCACAGCAAAGCAGGGAGACCTCCAGGATGTCCTTGCTGGAGGAGGTTTCCAAGAGGAGCGACTCACTCCCTTCCCAAGCATGCACTGTGAGGCTTGGGTCTGTGTCTTGTTTTGCTACCGAGGCATTCCAGGCTGTGTCAGTTTGGATTGCAACATAAATATTGTGCAACTGCAGGCTCCTTAGTTCCAATTATGGTAATATTGCAGGTGACAATGAGAAAGGTATTTTTAATAGTCTCTGGTTACATTTTGTTCCATCTGCATCTTAGAAAAAGAGAAATTCAGCTAAAGGAAGTTTTGTTGATAAGTGAATTTGGAGCAAAACTGTAAGCCTAACAATGGCTTGGAAAAACGGGTCTTCCCCATTCTGATAGTAATTTAGTGTTAGCAATAATGACCCAAATGTCAGTCACAGGATACAGAAAATGTTTATAAAATTATATTTAAATGATACATAAGTATATTTAGAGGTTTGAATATTATTAAGTCACAAAATGTGCAGGCGCCTATGTATAATAAGGCTAATAGTTTCAGTTTAAAGTTTAATTCTAGTTACTGAAGACAGGTACTAAAACATATGTTAAAAATAGCACTTCAGTTAAGTCCAGGACAGCAGGTTCCACTTTTACACGTAATCGAAAAATAGAAATGTATTCTTCTACTGAGTCACAGAAAGATTTAAAATGTGAGCGCTGAGCCTGCAACTCAGGAGGACCAGTGAAGTACACAGCTTTCTCCATCTGCCACCTTTCTCAGGCTTCACAGTAGCTCTCCTCTCGCGTGACAATCAAATGATAAGTGGGAGAAGGAGTATCAAGAAGTGAGAGCAAGGTCCAACTTTAGCCATACGCTTTCTAGACGAACATACAGAGAATTACTGGTGTTCACACATTGCCTGAAGCTCCTGGGAAATGCCAGATTTTCTGCATATGCATACTAGCACCAATCATGAGGCACACAACACCCTACAGCTACAGCACATGGTATGTCATGCCTGGCTCATCAGGCTGGACACTTTAGAACAAATATATGTGTTCATGTTTTCAGAAATGTCTCTTTTGTATGTCGTTAGATCCTCACCAGTGATGTACCTGAGTGCTGTACTTTTTAAGATTCATTTACAAAAAAAATTAAAGAGAATCCTTCAAAGTATTTAAATGTTATGAAAAAGTAACTTTAAGTATGGATTTTTCATGTTAGCAGTGACTTGCTTCAGAGTCTATGAAACAGTTGGAATAAGAACTTTTGTTGAACACACTGATTTGGCTTAAATATGCACAAGCAATCCATCACCTGTCTCAGTCTAGGTGGCTTTGAAGAGCAGCTAAGTAGTTGGTAACTTCTCAGTTTCAGAAACCTGTTTTGGACAGGCACATACAAACACATCAAAATCATAAACCAGCCTCAGCACCTCAGCCATAAAAGCAAGTCTTCATATCAAACTTCAGAAAACCTGGGATCAGAGATGAAGGTCTTGGATTTTTCAACACAAGTGTGTGGCCATCACCTCAAGCACATCTCCTCCTGAAGCCTGAGACAGGTCAAGCCACAAGAAGGGCACATGTGTGCTCCAGGAGCAGGGAGGTTCAATCTGAGCACAGTCCTGACAAGTGCCGATCTGCCGCCAGCCACAGAACCACTGAATCACTCACTGCTCCAGGCCCCACTGCTAGACCAAGCACACCTAGACACCACAACCAGCCCAGAGGATAAGCTGAAGCATGGCACAACACCAATACTGCAAGCCATACGTAGTCTGGAAATGCTAACCTGGCTCGGAAGCATCCTTCCCTCACTTCTTTAAGGAAGAATTTGGAAGGCCATGTTTTCCCATCACACCCCATTAAATACCTGGTTTTACATTGTAAAACACTC
The DNA here is from genome assembly GCA_013400635.1 of Hypocryptadius cinnamomeus. NCBI lineage: Eukaryota > Metazoa > Chordata > Aves > Passeriformes > Zosteropidae > Hypocryptadius > Hypocryptadius cinnamomeus. Next base: position 9,054 of record VYZP01005706.1, read on the forward strand.
TCCAGCATGGTCAGTTCCTGCCTGGAGAACCACATTCCTCAAACACATTCCCTGTTTTAGCAAAGGATTGACTGCACTGTTCTTTAGAATATTTTCTGTCTTATAACCTAAGATGCAATAAACCCACCAGGATACATTTATTTTCTTTCTGAAGTCCCTGGTCTCCTTGCCAGAAAGCTGTGGATGGCGAGAGAAACCCTGTGATGCTGCACAGTCACACATGCACAGGCATGGACACACACACTAGATTGATCATCAGCTTCTTCACCTACCACTCCTGCAGTAATACACAAATGTTTTGGCAGTTTACCATTCTCCTGGTTTCTCTGTGATTTGAACGTGTGGCCTGATTCCCAGACTCAAAACCAAAAACAAATTTTAGAAAAGAAAAAAAACAAAAGAAAAAATCCCAAAATAAACCAAATCAAACAAATGCAAAAATACACAAAACAAACAAACCAACACAACAACAACAACAACAAAAAAAACCCTTAACCGCTATTTTTAAAGGGTTTTCATATGTCAGTACATAAGAAGTACATTTCTCGTTGCTCAGGTATATTTCACATCCTTTCCTGGTCAACAATAAATAGAGGTTCATGAACAGATCCAGAACATCCAACGCCAAACATCATTAACTCTTCCTCAAGATGTCAGTCTCTTAAAATAGAATACCAAGTTAAAGTTTCAATCATAATAAATTTAATTTTTCTTCTAAAGCAAAAGAATGTGCAAGAATCTGACACCATATGAAACTTCTGTATATTCAATATAGTTATCTGTTGAATTACTGACCATACGTATTCTTCAATGTATGCTGACAGTTATTGTGTACTGAGAACAATTTACAGGCATCTTCACAACATTAAAAGTAATTTAAATGCATTTAAGACTGGTAACAAATGGGTCTGAATAAATTTTTGCACAAAAGCATTTCATGATCTTTAGCAAAGTTCCATCCTAATATTTTTACAGTTTTAGCACCCATATATTCCTTCACCATATATTCTTTCAATGAAGAATGACTGTTGCCATATATCACAGAGTTCTCAGCACTCTTCCTCTTACATTCACCATTACTGTATACATGAAATCATTTATTCCTTATTGAAAATGTTGTTCTACAAAGATGAAAACACTGACACAATTGAAAAGCACAACAGCAGATACGTGTATCTCTGCAGTCTGTGCATCTCTGCAGTCTGTGCACACCTGACTGCATTAGGTTTTCATGTTTTCATTTATAGGTCATGAGAATGCTGTAACTACCGTAATGAAACCACAATCCTGTTTGTGTTCTCTCACAGAGAAGTGTCTTGAATCAGAGATATTTCAATTTCTGTGTTTCAGACTCTAAAAAATACTAGCCTCTGTTTTCTAGATACTTTTCTTCTCTTTATCTTCAAAAGACCTCTGTTCCCCCTCTGTCACATCAATAAAATTATACTTTTTTCAGTAATTAAATATCAAATTTCAATGCAACAACTAATAAGTAAGTTTCCAAAGACATACACTAGATTTAACAAGATCTAGTATTTAAAAAATATCGGCCTCAATTAGGGCCAGTGTAACCTGGTGTAACTCCTGTGCCTGTCAAGTGCATAAAGCCAGTGTGCAAAAAAGTTTGGGTTTTTTTCCCACAGAAGAAGAGAAGGTCAAGAAATGTATTTTCCATATTGGGCACCAGATGAAAATCACATTGCTCTTTTGAGACCCGCAGTCCCTATTTTCTGAGCAGCTGCCCACCTCCTGGCAGTGCTGCCTATGCCTTTGCTGGCTCCTGCCCAGCCACATGTTCTCTCTGGCCTTTTCCCCATCACTTCCCAACTCTCCATTGTCTGCATGTTGTGGCTTCCCACCACTATCCCTTAAAATTTCCTCTGCAATATTTTAACATGGCAAAACTCATCAATTTCTGATCTAATTTCCAAGCTGTTAAACATCAACTACAGGTTTTATTACACCACTTGTTTTACTAGGTGGGTTACAATTCTAGAAGAACAATATGCCCTCTTAACATCAACAGTAAGACTTACAAAAGGATAAACCAACAATGTTATTGTGAGCAATTTTTGTAAGACTTAGCACCAACAGCATGGCAAAGTTGAAATAATGTTTACCTCTTTTACATTTTCTTCACCATTCCTGGGCAAATTCAAAATCAACATCTAATAGATGTGTTATGCTTGATATAGCTTTGCAACTCTGAGACTCTCCAAACACAAGTTTCATAGTTTTCAGACTGAATAACACAATTAGGTCCTGTTCAACAAGGAATGTAATATCACAGCCATTCTCCTTCCTTCTCTGAAGGGACAAGATTGCAAAAATTGTAGTGGCAATATCCATCAAGATTAGACTATTTTAATATAAATATATGTCAAAATGTAATTAGTCAAATTATGTCAAATACGTTATTTCAAATTACATCAAATACATAATGCATCATGCTGGTTAAGGCTGAAATACAAAAGCTGAATAATGGAATAAATCGGCATTTGAATTCACTTGAAGACAAATTCTGACCAAAGTTGCAAAATACACATCATGCTGTTAAGAGAAAAAATAAATTATTCTAAAATTATCATCAACGAAATATCAATCTTAAAGGATAAAGGATTTTTCCTGTAACAATGTACATACTTATTTATGAAATACTGTGCCTAGAAAACCGCAACAAATTTCCAGTTATATATAGTGATGTAGCCCCTAGCCTCAAAACATCACTCTTCAAATGAATTTCTGGTTTTGGGCCCAACAGTATCTCCCACTGGGACAAGGCTGGCACAGGCCCACTGGAATCTCAGTCATCCTCATAATGTCCTGCAGGCAAACTGAAACAAGACTGAGATCAGCAATTTACAGAAATACTTAACATGATGCAATTTGCAGCCGTGTCTGATTCACCACAGGGGCCCAAAGGACCAGCTCACCGGGCAAAGGACTCGCAGTGCGTGTCCCTGTGGACCTGCAACCACCAATGGGCTGGAAACGCTGTAAAACAGAGAGACTCCACCAACTTCTTCCTGCTGCCCATAGGAAGCTGAAGCTTCTTGGTAAACAAGCAAGTTCTACAGGTAAGCCAAAGCCAGTCTGTGAATTTCAAAGAGGGTTCTTTGTGACTCAGAGGGTTGTATGATGGAGGTCTGTAGTTTCTCCTTTCACCCCAGAATGGACATCGCATAGCACTGCAAGGGGGACGGATGGAGTGGGCAGGGCAGAAAATCTCCTTTCTGCATGCTGAATGAAGGCGCTGCCTGTCCTTTAAACCTGTTTGTTGTTCCTCAGCCTAACCAATTAGAAAGTCATCTGTTACCTACCTAAAGCCCTCAGCCACCCAGCAGAAGAGACACCCACACTCAGGGCACGTAGAGGGTGCAGTACACCATATCCAAGGGAATCGGCTCTGTCCTCAGCAACCAGCTGAATTAATGCATATGGTTAAATAAGAAACAAACTGCAGCAAACCCATTTCCAACTACAGATGTGTAAGTACTATGAGCAGGAAAAAGAAATAACTAAGTAAACGAACATTAAAGTTAAACCTACGATGTTCTTATTCCCTCCTCTCAGCAACCTCTACAACTCAGTAAAAAGACTTAAGACAGTAAAGACCTTAAAGCTGTATACTTAGTATTTTGACTTTATTTTTCTTAGAATAGGAACTGAAACTGTGTTATTAAACATAATTCTACACAAATTCATTCCTCAGAGGTCAAATGTTACTTTGTAACATCATCCCAAACTATACATTGGTGAAGCAATAAGCATCGTAGCAACTGTTCATTAAAGAGATTATTTCCAGCTACTTCAGTGATGACAGCATAAGCAAGCTATTACTGGCACTTTCAAAACCACCTTTCTGACATAAAAGATAACACAAACCTATCAGAAATGGGATTTTAAAAAAAACAAAACAGAAAACAAAAACAGATACAAATCTTGCAACAAATAATAGATGCCTCATCATTTGCAGTGAACATTTTGGAAGATATTTAAAAGCAGTAAGTTTGATTAAGCTACTGAAAGCCTCGGAAAGGAGAAAAAAAAGATAATCAGTGCTAAATAATACTTGTGAGACTGCTCCTTGTTTTTATACTGGTCTAGAAGTTTTGAAATTTAAGTCTAAAGCTACTCTTGGAAATTATTACAGTAAGTATGCTTATTCTGTAAAGGAACAAACGTGGAAGAAAGCCTTCAAACAACTAACAAGGAACTAATTTACTGCTATTTTAATATTAGTTTTAAGAGGTTAGTTTATTACAGCTAAGATTTTCTACAATTTCATCATTTATATAAGGTATTTCTGGTGCCACTATTTCACATATACAATCAAGAAAGGTATCAAATCAAAACAGGGCAAGGAACAGGAATCTAAACTACAAGTATTTCTTCCAACACGGATTAACTGAGAAGTATGCTACAGTGGCTGTGAAAAAAACCAGACAATCTGCATTACTTCTAGACCTATTAGCTGTCACAAAATTTTAAAAGAATAATCAGTTCCAATGTACAGAAAATTATTATTTTACAACAAAGTTGATAGTATTTTTTATTTTGATTGTGATTTGCATTTTTCTCCAGTCAAAATCATTCCATGAGTACTTTTCAGTGACCTATGTCCTAAATCGTTTTCACTTCATCTGAGCAAGTGACCTCTTCACAATACAACCAGCAAAGAAAAAAACATGACTCCTAGGAACCATTCATTTTCAGCCACCATCACAGTTTAATTTCTCCAAAATAAACCAGATAAAAATTGAAATGGAACAAAAAGTACTCCATGTTCAAGAAATATTAATTAACCCCTCTATCAGAAAGATAAATACCAGCCCTCACATATCAATGATGAAAAACAAAGAGGTTAAGGGACATTTTCAATGACACATGGTAAAACACTGCCACAACATGGATCACATCTCAGAAGTTTTCTATTGTTTTCAGCCCACTAGCCTCGAATAACTCCTGTGCATGCAATGCTGAATCAGGTATATTTCTCAGAACACAAAAAGCTTATTCCAGCTCACATAAATTAGTCCTTTAAAAAAAATAAATAAATCTTATTCTACAGTAATTAAAAAAAAAAAAAATTAAGTCCAACAAGAACTTTGAAAAAAAAAAAATAATGGAGTCTGACAGGAATGTTTCTAAGCGCATACACTTTTATTCTTAAAATTATAGTCCCAACACATTCCATTATGGAAAGCATTAAAATATGTATAAGCAACAGATGATTACAGAAAAAAAATGCAACCAAAAAAAAAAAAAAGCCAAACACCAAATAAACAAATCACTTCAAAAATCTGTGAAATATTCACCTGACTACTGCACAAACCCTAGTGCAGTTTTAAAAGAGTACCATGTATTCACTGATTGAAATGTCCCGAACTTGGTATATTTCTTTTACTGTTCCTCACACCCAAACCCACTCTAATTTGGTTGTTCCTTAGAGACTATTTGGTCATTTCACGTAAATTTTCACTAAACAGAAAGCTACAAAACATTTAGGTTTTTTCCTCTCTCAGACGATATAAACACTGCACTGTAGCAAAGATACTGTGACACAATGTAAAAATCTCTGAGGTTAAACTAAAAGCAAAGAAATACACATATATTTATACAATTGATTCTGCTTAAGCTTTCTCCTAAGGTTACTGTTAAACCTCAAAGCCTACACCAACAAGGCCTCACATGAAGCTGTGTATTTCAGGTGTTACATATTATCAAAATAAATTAGGATGTCTAACTACATGCATTTTGGAAATGCTGTATTTGAAATACTCTTTCCCTTCCCTTAACCTTTTACTGATCTCCTATCCTGAGTAATTAAATGAATGATTTAAGCGTGCAAAAATGCTACAGAACAAAACCGTTTTGTAAGAACTACGTTGAAACTGCAGATTACTACAAAACGGGTATTTTGAGTATCTACATTTACATGAACAAATTATCATCAAGAAAAAACTTTAGAAAATACTAATTTGAATGATTAAAACCATATCCCACTTAAAAGGGTTTAGTGTAGCATTAGAGAAACCAATTTAATAATTAATCATATTTTCTTTAGAGTAATATTACTAGCAGTAATGTTTTTCCTTAATGGCTTTAAATTAGCACACAGAAGAAAAAATTTAAAACTGTCAAAATATCTTAAAACTTTGACTTCTTTCCCCCCACACACACAGATTAATGGAGGGATATAGACACCATGCACAACTTCTGAGTCCCACCTTTCTAAAAAAATTTCCAAGGGCCTGATCCGAGCCTGTGAAGTCAATGGAGCAATTCCTACTGCTGTCAAAGGAAAGATTCCCACTCTCAAGAGTTGAGTTTGGATAGGGGCTCTAATGCAGTAAAAGAAAAAGACCAGGGAAGATCCTCTTTGGAAAGGAACTTCTGTGTTTCTCTCCGTACGTATGCACACAGGCAAGACTTCCTAGAAGTACAAGCGATTCCCAGGTAGAGGGTACTGCCCATTCCTCCATCTGCAGCTCTGCACTCTTTACTAATAGAGGACAATACCACCGATTCACGGTGGTTACTTTTGAGATTATTCTTCCCTGGAGAATATACCAGCAGCCCACTTTCTAGCTGGACAATTGTCGCAAATTTTAGACGAGCGTTTTCCTGCCAGCCCATAGCCTAAGCTCTACACCTCTCCAGTAGCTCCATCCCGGGACCTTACCAGCGCTCGCCAGCGTTCTCGGCCGGGGGCTGTGCTGCGACACGGGCCCGCTGCCTGCCGAACCTGACGCGAGCCGAACTAGAGGAAAGAACAAAACCGCCTCACGGACTGCCTTTACCTCAGCCGTGCGGGCTCCGCCGGGCGGCACACGGCTTTTCGGCAGGTTACGGGAGGCCAAGAGCGCTGCCGCCTGCGCACCCCGCGCTCGGCCGGCGCTCGCCCTCCGTCCTATGGCTGCCCTGGCACTCCCGATGGCACGGCGGGGTGCAGCCCGCTCCACAGCCAAGGCCGCCGCGGCCGCTCTCCTCTCTTCAAAATCTGTCACGCTTCCCAAACTTTCCAAGTCCCGAAGCCCTCCTCAACTTCAAAGCCAATTTTAAGGGAAGGCCCCTACGTACCAGGCACGGAGGCCGCCTCCGGAACCCCGCAGCTCCAACACCATTATTTATTAATTGTTGGGTTTAGGCAATTTTGTCTTGGGCCAGGGGTCGACCCTGCTCCCTGCGGAGCCCAAACAGCGCCCGGGCTCACCGCTACCCCACGGGCACCTCGGCGCCCCTGCGCTTCCCCTCCCACGCCAGCGGGGGCGCCCCGGGGCAGCGCGGCGCGGGGCGCCCCGAGGGGGCGGCCGGCAGCGGCCCCTCCGCGCGGGCGGGCGGGCGGAGAGGCGGGGGCTGGGGTGCGCCTCTCCCTCCGGCGGGCAGGCGGGCAGGCAGCACACAAAGGAGAAACGTGACACGTTTCTTCACCCGGGCTGTCTGCTGGGGAGGTCTCGGGGAAAAAGAAGAAGAAGAAAAAAAAAA
>VYZP01005706.1:18368-37755 GCA_013400635.1 Hypocryptadius cinnamomeus
CTGCGGCCCGGCCCGGCTCTGCCCTGCCCTGCCCTGCCCTGCTGTGCCCTGCCCTGCCGCGGGCCGCCGCCGTCGGGCCGTCCGCCGTCCGCTCTCGTGAGTGCCCGCAGCATTCCCAGCCTTCTCTCCGGGCTGCGCTTTGTTCCACGAACCCCTCGTCCTGTTCAGTGGGGCCTCGCAGGCAGACCCTCTGTCTGGTGGGCACAACGTGCCGGGAACAACACGGCGCTTGGCCGCTAATGTTACTCGGCGCGACTTGGCAGTTCCACCCAAAATTAAAGCTAAACAAACACGCAGTTTCCCCAATTTTTTTTTATTTTTTTTTTTTTCCCAAGGACGACTAGGGTATAAAATGTGACTTGGCTTTCTAATGAAAAACGCTGGTGCGTTTTATTTGTTCCTGTTTACGGTTCAAGATTTCATCTGCACTATTGTATTTCTCGCTTGAAATAAAACGCTTTGAAACCATTTTCCTTTAATTAATTTAATGTCATTTCTCTGTGCTGCTGGCAGTGTTAGGTGTCAATAAGATTGCTATTTTCTATTAGGATTGTTTAGAAACACAAGAACACATAACAGACTCCTCTTCGAACTAGGTGCACTCCCTTTCCTCCCTGCGTGCTGCTCCGAGACACTTGGGAAAGAGCAGAAAATGCTGGTTTTAACCGAAGTCAAGTCGAGGAGAGTCCGTATTACAACATCAAAGAAAAGGAGACGTTACAAAATTGGTGGAGTTACACCACCATCTGTCGTTAAGCTTCGGGACTACAAAAGTTCAGACGTATAATAAATCTTAATGAGAGATGGCAACTTTCTTTTTTTTCTCTTTCACCTCGAACTCCTGCCGCCCTGGAAGAATGGGTTTCCCGGCGTTGGATAGTCCGGAGTGACAAGCAGCAGACTGCCATGCCCTTCACAGGCGTGTCTGTTCACTGCGCCCTGCCAGGCCAAAGGGTTTCTTCTGGCACCTGATGTCCCCAAGAAGTTGCTCGTCAAAACACACAGGCACCAACACTTCACAGAACTTTTTGGCCTCAGGAGGTTGCATTCATAAAAAAGAAATCTAATTAAAAAAAAAAAAAAAGAATAAACCAACAAAATTAAACCACCCTCACACACTTAAATCCCGCTCTAAAAAGATAATAAATTTAAAAAAAACAAACCAATAAAAAACCAAACAGATCTTTTATGTTACAGTTGAGGATTCAATTTAGCCCATATTGTATACCTGTTCTGCAGTGCTGCATTCTGAAAAGGAACATATAGAAAACAGAACTTCGAATAATATCTGTGAAGAAGCTGTGGTTGTCTAATACAATCTCTGATTACTCTTAAAACTTTGACTGCTATAAAAAAATCCTTAAACATAAAATTATTTTATGTTCCCCAATGTAAACATGGCACCTTCTTGTCAGATCTCCCCATGAGACTTTAGCCCTTTCTAAATTCTTTGGTTAAATGGCTTGCAAATGCCCATTTATATAGTTACTGAAGAATCATAAAAAGGAGCGTTTTCTTTGGGGTTTTCTGAATGTTGGTGTTCCCAGAGGCCAATTGGTTCTCATGCAAGCAGGGATCTTCACTGAACTCAACCACAAAAATCATCAAATGTATCATTTTTTTATCACAGTTCCTACTTTTGGACAGGTGTGGTTTAGTCAGTATTGATCCAAATGTGTTGCTGGATGCAATGCTTACCATTAAAGGTTAACTTTCAGGCTATTTCTGTTTCACTGTGGAAATACACAGAACTTTGTCTTCAGGTTGGCATTTCACAAGTGCTCACAAACCTTACAAACATGTAATTAGCACTGGGCATCTCCTAATATAAATCCTGTTTCTAATCTTTTTCCTATGCCTAGAGAAACTCCATTTCGTATATCCTTCCAGTAGTTGTTGACACTAAGAAGGAAATTCTCACTTTTAGTTTGTGGACATGTCCAAAGAGAGAAACTCATTTCCTGTGAAGCTCTATGTCCACTTTCCAAGCTATCTCATAAAATGCAGAATTATGCTGCAGGAAATAAACACTTTCAGCATTCCTTGGTCTATTGTGTTCATTTCATGTTACTAAAAAAAAAGAACAATTATGTCTTCTCCATAGTCAACTAAGCTCTTTGTATCAACATTAAAAGCTAAGGTTTGTGAATTGGTGAAACAGGTGTTTAACATTCATCTGATGTAAATAAATTTCGTGCCACTTTGTCAGCTTTGAGAAATAAATAGGCCATTACAACCAATTGCTGATTTAGGAACACTTGGTAAAAGACTTGTGTCCAAGAATTTGCTGACAATTTCAGTGTTTGCACTGCCTACAGTTTTATAGACCTTTAATAAATAATAATTTCATTTTTAAGTAATTGAATAGACATTACAACACCAGAAAAAATTTAAAATATCAAGTAATTGAGAGTTGCTGAGGGAAAGAAAAATAAAGTATGGCTTTCAAAGTTGTCTTGCTCAAGTTGGAACAGATGCTGCCCTGAGCAGCACTGACCAAAATGAGGGATTACACTATGTCAGTTCCATTTCTTTGATAGAGTAACAAAACAGAAAAACAAAAAACAAACCAAACAAAAAAATTTCAAAAAACACAAACAAAAAACCCCCAACCAAAAAAAAAAGAATTAAAAATTTTTGTGCAAATTGTGAAACTCAATTTCTGTATTAGAAAAAATGTCAAAATTTTTGACATTATATTTGATTGTATATAAGGATGACATCTTTCTGGATTATTTTCTTGTTTTGTGCCAAACTGGCTAAGCTGACTTTTTGGGTCCCTAACCATTAGTTGTATATGTGAAAGTCTTATTTAGCCAAAGGTGAGGAAAGTTTTAAGACTGCTAAACCTTTTGGTGAGTTTCCAAAGTATAACCCAGGGAGCAGTATCACAAACATACCTAAACAAGTAGCTGTGTGAGTCTCATGAACAGCTCATAACTTCTGAAGAGTTTGGCATGTGACCTGTAAGGTGGTACTAAAATTTAGGTGCGTAAATCTAAGATTGTAACCTTTTAAATCCTTGTTTAGCTTCCAGGAGTTAACACTGATAAGGTGCCAGTAAAATTGCTTAGGCTCAAAAGGCACAATTTCTGAAAATACTCAAAATAATAACTGTCACATTCAGGATGAAGAGTTTGCTAAGTTTCCTCAACCTTACCAGTCTTCTAAAACTGAGCATCTTCTGTGCAGCTGAGGATTGAATTGTAACTAGATAGAATGCCCAGTCAGTCCTTAGAGCAGCCAGGCTCCTATTTCCTGGGTAAACATCCCACCTGGTGTGCTGCACACCCACTCTTGTCCTGCTGCTCCCACTGGTCTTTGACCCCTGTTCTGCAGAGGGACACTACAGCTCTACTCCAAAGCAACCAAAACCAAGTGCTTAGGCCATGGTCCTGGAAGGTGATTAATGGCTTAGGTCCAAGGAGGGTCTAGAAGTCAAGTAGAATAGCATAATAATTTAGTTATTATATATATATACATATATACACACAAAGACTTTGCAACAATTCCCCTTTATTGTCAGTTTCAAACCTTTGGTGAGAACACCTGTGTCTTTTACGAAATAGACCATATAAACACTTGTCTCCAAAAGAGGATTCAGGACTCTGAATAGCAAATTAGCAAGGTATGGCAACCTTGAGAAGGGCAGCACATAAAGCAGCATTGTCTCTTCAGCCTTTTCTGCAACTGCGTTCAGCAACTCAGAGCAGTGACCACTGAATTTCACTCCAAAGCTCCCAACTTCCTCAGCCTGATGCAGATGCTGTTTTCAAGGTTATGGAGTATATGGGATTGCATATAGAGGCAAGATAAGCCAAAAAGCAAGTTTAACTACAAAAATGTAGTCCTGACTGTAAAACAATGAGTCTCCACAAGTACCACCCAGGTCTGAAGTCCAGCCTTTCTATCTTGTGCTCATTTATTTGCATTTTTCTCCTTCATGATTTCCTCAGAGCAAAACAAGACATAGGGACTTGCAGAAATTTTTCATTAAATCTGGCAGAAATATTCCTGACAGGAGAATTTTTGTCTTTTATTTGTTCTGTTTCTTCTACTCTCCTCTTCCAGCTATAGTACTTTCTCACCCCCCAGGAGAAGGTTGTGTAGAAGTGCCTCTGCCACAAGCTATGTATGCTTTGGTGGGAAAGCATCACCTACAGATGAACTGCTCCAGCCACACTCAGAACAAACAAGGTGTGTGGGTTGGTAGAGGAGTAGAGAAATAGGTGAGTGGGCTTGTTGTGCTAAAGCTGCAAAAGGTCTCTGATAAACTTGCCCCATTACATCTTCACAGGGCACACATGAGTTGTCCAGGGGCTATGGTTTAATCTCCCAGAGTGTAAACTCATCTGCCAGAACCTGAACTTCGTGGAAGGAACAGACAGGGTTCTACTTCACAAAAGAAAACAGGATTGATTCTGTTCTCTTCCACCCGAGATGTAGTTCTCAACACTGATGTTAGATTATGAGTTTGAAATACCAAAAAGAGCATGCAGTTATTTTCTAGGTCTTTCCTTTTAAGCAAAAGTACGTACATTTAGGGAAACATATGAGTAACCAAACAGCAGTTACAGCTGTGTCCAGACAATTCTTTCCTTTGGTAACACCGACACATGGACCACATTAAAGATGCAAAATTCAGTTCGGTTTCATGATGTTTACACATCAGAGTGTAGCAACACTCTGAGAACTGTAAAATTTTTGTCAGTATTTAGGTGGGGGACAAAGTATTTCTCAGTATTTAGTATTAAGGGACAGAGCTGTCTTTTAAAAAACCATTTCTATGTTATACATACAAGTTATCATGTATTAAGGAGTCATCTTTCCACCCACAAGCACTTTTATAGAAGTCATGGGTTTGGGAAGTAAATTGAAAGCAGACTGTGAATGTTAATATGGTTAGATACAAGAGTTTTACACTATTCAAACACTGAATAAACAAGCTCATTTTTTAAGCTTAATTAAGAGGACTTCAGGGACACAACCTCAGGACACATATTTTGAAGGCAATAGAGATACTGCCCTGTAGATGTGAATTGCAGAGTTATGTGATTCAGGAGCAGCAAAGTAACTTTATTTTCCAAATTTGTATAAACCTATAATCAAATAAATACTGCTTGTTTCCTTAGCATTCCACTTTTCACTTTCCTTCACCAGAAAAAACTGCTTTTTTATTGCTACAGCTACACAACCAACACAGCTAGGAGGAAAATCAGAGAACTTTAGGATAAGGTACCATCTAAACAAGTGGATATCATAGTGCTGCACTTTAGATTGTCAGTTATTTTACTCATTGTGTAAGAAACAAAGCAGCAGGCAAAGACAAGTGACTCAGAAAAACAGTACTTTTTAGAACAAATTATTGGCAAGGAGAAGTACTAGAAGTTTAACCATCTCCTACGTAGTTCTTAAAAAGGAAAAAAAAAAACTTTTAGATGACACTATTTTTATTTGCACAGTCTAATTTTTTTGGTGGTAGACATCTTTTCATGATAAAAAATTTCAACTATTCTCAAATCCTTCTAATAATTCAGTGTTACTGACAGAGGTTGAACTGACTGTGCTAGCTCCTGTGGTCCATATTCCTGCATGAGGCTCCAGCTGAAGCTCAATCTAGTATTTGGAAAGTTTGTTGAGGCAGCTACTTGAACCATATGCACCTTCCTACCTCAATCCAACCATTCAGTAATTTTGTGCGCCTTTGCTGGAGTGCTTTGTCCGAGAAATCTGGCAGTGAGCATCTTAGCTGTAGGAGAGAGGTCAACATTTTCTCATCAAAGGAATGATTCTTCCATCCATGAGTGTCCTTTATTTGTCAGACTTTCAGAACTCACCCCCTTAGGAATGAAGTCAGCACCTATTCAAGAAACAAGATTATCAAAGGGTACAGCTGAATGTTGAATATTTGGTCTTGAAAAGAGCTTAAATGGATGATGACTTCTTAAAAATCTCTTCTAGCTACACATATAAAATTCTGGCATTCTCTTTTGTTGAAAATCTACCACTCCAACACCACGATGCACTACATGGATGCCCAGAAAACCTTTATTTTGCACCTGCTCCAAATCCATGTGGAAGAAAGGAAAAGCAGTAAGTGCCCATTTGAAGAATTACCTGTGCAGCAGATATGTCTGCATACTTCTTACAGTAATTTATTGAATTTAATATAACAGGTGAACTGGTGCTACTTGCTGTAATAAAGGTTTAAGAGGGATTATTCTAGGAGATAACTGCTAGTTTATTCATGGATTTTAATGGGAGCTGGTTTGGGCCTAATACAAGTATTATCTGAAAACTTGCCCAATGCAAGCATTACTTAAAATCTACAGAAAGATTGCTGTTTTTGCTGTGACTGTCACAAGCTAACTGCAAAGCATATGGAGACAAAGAATTAAAATACAAAAGTACTCAATAAATAGTAACAATAAATAAGGTATGCTTCTGATATTCTTTCTATTGATATGAAATTAAATTCATGTTATAGTAGTCTGTGTACCACAGATTATTTAAAATGTGCAGCTTTAATATAGAAATAGGGAAATAGTTTGGCATTTCAAAAATTATACAAATAGAACTTCTTTTTTTTTCAAAATTAAGCTTTGACTTCTTTTTGGGCAGGCATGTTTGAAAGGGCTTCAAATACTGTGGAGAAGCTTTAAAATAGTTAACTATCAAAGCAACCCTGAACACCTTCTGCACTGTCCTTTGCTAATAACTCCCTCTATCCACACTGATACCAATGGACATTTCAGTAGTGAATTAACCCTCATACCAGAACAGAAACACTCATCCTGAATAATATTCAGGTACTGATAGCAAAATAAAAGACCAAATTCTGTACTGTACCATCAGTATCAGGAACCTAAGTGCTGAACAAGTGAAATTGATATTGTTCATTTATTAAATGACTTTGTCTTAGTTGTCCAAAAAGCTGATGAGAATGTTTATATGATTGAATTTTCAAAATGAATGTTGTAATCGCCTTAGAAAAATGTAGGGCAGGTAAGCAGAAGTAAGAACATAACAGAATTGTAGGCAGTTCCTTAGCAATCTATTTTATGAATTATGTGGTATCTTTACATTTCTTAAATTGTTCGATGAGACAGGAGATTTATGTTGATGCTTTGAATCCCTGTAATGCCTTTGAATTGAGTATAGGGAATGAGACAAACTAACTTTCAAAAGTGAAGACTTAGTTTGGCTAAGTGCTATAACCACTGAGTAGAAGAATGACATCTTTATTTACAAGTTGGGACAAATTGCAAACAAACACTAAAATATGAATTTCCTAGTGGAGCAACAGGGGTTGTCCACTGCAGAATATCAAATCATACTGTTTGGCAGCACTTTAAGTGTTCATCTGTAGCAATGGAGGGAGAATGATTGTTTTAAAACTAGGAAGATCAACACAAGCATAACAAAATAGCACTCACCACCGCCCTTTCCAACAAATGCAATAAATTTAAAGGGAAATTTATTCTTACCAGAAATAATTTTTTAACTTAGACAGTTTTATCCACTGTAAGACAGAGTTAGGGGACAGCATCACATATGCAAAATGTAATCACAAAATTAAAAAGATAAAGCAGAATGATTTGATCACAGCACATGATGAATAAACAGCTTTCAATTTTACAGCAATACAAGAGGACAATAAACAGCAGCTACAAAAGCTAGAGATTTTTAAATAAATAGACATAGATAACTGATATTCAAGAGACTTGAGTTGGATGAGGTTTTGCTTTAACACAAATATAGATTTCCAATAAATCTAAGAAAACAAATGAAGTTCTAAAAGAATGGAAGAATGCAAAATCTCTAACTGTATTTCTAAGTGGTAAACAGGACAGCATAGACAGGCTTGTCAATCTGGTATCAGTACCAAACAATGAATGAAATACAGGCTAAAGTGATACATGGGGAAAAAGGAATGCAAAACATGGAGAGGATATTTACTGGAAGGGAATGGGTGTGAGACAAAAAACGTGTGTTGGAAAAGACCCAGCACTTTTAAAAACACACAGGGATCAGGACAGATAATCAACAAAACAAAATTCTTGCTCAGGCATCAGTGCTAGCTGTGATCAGAAGGAATGTGTGTCTGCAGTTTTAGAGAGATGTTAAAACTTGGAAAAGGTTAATGAAAGGGTAATAAGAATGCAAATAAATTTAATTAACCTTTATTGCAATATCTGCAATATGTTTTGATAATAGTGGGGTCTTCACTGTAGCAGACAACCCAAGATATTCCAAAGGATGACATGTGCAGTGAGACAAATCCAGACTAAAGCCTAGAGGAACAATTTTAACTGCAAGATTATTCTGGACAGTGAGAATATTCTGGAATTATTTCTTACATGCTGTCAGGGGTTCCCCATCATAATTGATTTTTAAAGCAAGTGTGGATATTTTCCTAGGAATATACTAATATGAAATGAAAAAAATCATTCAGAAAAAATGCATAGCCTAGGTGGTGCAGGTGTTAAGGTCCATGATCAAAAAAGCCAAGTCTGACTTTCCAGTCTATGAGCAGTGTTGAGTTAAAATTGTCATCACGAGGTACCTATCACGCCATGAAGATAAATGGGACCATACATAATATTCCTTATGGCTGCTCTTTAAGGCAATTTTTTTTCCCTAAAAATTCAGGAACGCTGCTGTATTTTATTTCATGAAGGAAGATAAAGTGTGTTGTTGTTGTTATTATTATGGATATTTAAGATGTCTAAGTCAATAGCAGTTAACACTTGCAAGCTGAGAACTCTGTTGTACCACACACTGCAAAAAGTCTATTTCAATTAGTTTCCAGTGGATCCTGTAACACTATAAAACAACAGTAATCTGTAGCCAGGGAAAAGGTGTTGTCATAGCTGTTGAAGGTACACATCCTAGTACTCGGAAACTCTTCTCCACTAATTCATGTGGCATGTGTCACTTTACTACAGCATGGAAAAATTCTGGGTTCAAAGCTTAGCTGGATTCTGTTTTGTAATTATTCTGTATCTTTTAATAATGTGCTGAAGTGAATAGGAAAACACAAATATAAAATTATTGACAGCACATTTGCAAGTATTTAGTGGTTTGTTTTGTTAAACAATAGTTTAAGACATAAAATTTACAGGGTTTAGTAGTCCACAAAATATCTGTGAAGAAGCAGTAATGTTGTTTTTGTATTGACCGCTCTGTAATATTGCAGATGAGAGGAAAATTTTGCAATGAAACAAAGGATCTAACCTCTCTGGTAAAACAACAAAGGGATGTTCCTCACAGACTAAGATTACAGGTATTAAAGAAATTTACAGTTATTTCATCTCCCCACCCCCCATTCCCCATTCACTTATCAATTTAGACTGAAGACTTGAGGGCTGAGTGCAAAAAGCTTCATTTGAACTAGCCTGAGCAACTTCTGTGTTCATCATTTTCTTAATTGCTTTTCACTGTCTTGTCCAAGGAAGACTTCGCAAGGCATAGCTGCATGGGCTATGATGTAATGAGATCTTATTAGTTAAACAAGACCAGACCTCAAGCTTAAGCAAAATAAATTCAGATAAAGTCTCTGCCCCTTGACCCAGCTATTTTGCAGTCTTTGAACAGTAAAGAAACTTGGAATCTGGTCACAGATGCCAGTGTGAAAATTCCCCTGGCTGAGGGGAGACTGTCAAACAGTGTAAAACCAGAGGAGCTGGTTCCCACTGCTTTCTGCCTTGTCCTGAAAAGCTTCTTAAGGGAGAAAAAAAGCTGAGAAATTCAAAGGGAAGATGAACTGTATCTTTATTGTGGTGATTTCTGGCCAGAATATGGTCCCGTAGGAGCCAAAACCAGCATCATAAATTACAATCATATAGAGCTAACAAACTTACTTTATATTGTAACTTCAGCTGAGGAGCAAAACAAGACAGCATAGAGCAGACTATGAAAGAAGAAACTATAACTAGTTCTGAAAGACCATCCAGCATTTCCTCTCAGCACATTTTTGAAGAGGAACAAATATGCCCTTCTATGAAGCTTTTTGCAAAATCTGCATTGTTTTCCACCGGCCCCCAAAAACCTACAGTAATAAATATATTAACATATACATACAATATACATATCTAAAAATGCAAATATACATAATAACACATATATCATAAATATATCTGAACAACACTGAAGAAAATAAGGATTACAAAATAGAAATAAAGCATCACATATCATGTATACAGTATTTTTAGTAAGAAGTACAATTAACCCATCCTTCTCTGCCTGCTGAAGGTTTCTTTCTCTTCTCGTTACTTAATGCTTTATTTGAGACAAGTTGGAGAGATAATGAATCAGTGATAGCTTGAGATTGCATACAGTCTTACTTTAAAGATGGGACAGGCTATTCCTACTCAGTATACCTGTAAAATCTGTAATTTTTCACACCACTAGTTCAAATAGCATCTTTGGCTAAATACCAAATCTTACAGCTTAAGAGGTTTTTCAACAGAACTGTAAATTTTACATCTACTTTTCAATTAAAACTCATCATATTATTAACTACTTTAACTAAGATGTGAGAAAGGTTGTTCTAACCAATATCTGGGATTCAGGAGGATTAGTCTTTGCTCTGACACTGTTGCTTTGCAACCTTCTTTGCAGAAAAAAAATATAGTTTGAGGAGATTTAATTGGAATTTTTAGAATTGAAAAGATAATTTAAAGCTATTTAACCCAGTCTTTGTATATGCTCTCATAATACATGTATTATTACAGTATCAGTGATGGGTTAATGTAGAACAAAGGAAAGACAATTCATCTTCACATAGCAAGTTCTTGAACTGTGGCATTCAATACCAGGGTTATATTGACTACCTTCACTTTGAAAAGTCTTTCTTATCAACAGCAATGTGCAAATTTATAACTGGTGGAAGGAAGGTGACTACCTTCCTTACTTCTCTCTGTGGTATTCAGATATGCATCTTGCTAAGTTGTTCCTGAGAATTGTATCATGCTTATGGGAATATATTTTGAAAGAATCTTCCTCCATGGACTGAACATTAGGGCCCAGGTGATTCACCAGTGCTGGGCTATCAGTGCTCATATTTGAAAACAAAACAGTGACTGCAGAAATGGTCATTACCAACATCAGGTAATAAAATCCCTTGTAAACAGTACCAAGCTTACTCTAGCAAATATATTTAACATAACTAAATATCTGACAACTAGCATTTCAGCCTGTAATTAAGAGAGTTCTGGGAACCAGCACTTCTCAGAAAGAGTTGAGGATCAGAGTTCATAGTCATCTGGGTATAATTTCCCAATGTGACATGGTGCACAAAATGTCCAATATGAGCTTAATAAATAGGTATCAGAGGAATAATGAATGAAGATAGGTGTCGAAAGTTATTATGTTACTGTTGTATTTAGCACTGATGAAATCATTACTGTAATATTTTGTCCAGAGTTGGGGTCCATGGTTCAGGAATATTGTTGAAGAAGTTCAGAGAGGAGTCACAAGCCTGACTTGGTGACTATTAATCATGATTCAGGGTAAAAGATTCAAAGTGCTCAATCTGCTTAGTTTATCAGCTGAGAATACTAAAGATTGATTTGGACCTAACCTCTAAGCTGTTACCATGGGGAATTATACAGATTTGATTATGGCCTCTTAAATCTATCAAAACTATGAAATTAGCAACATAAGAAGGTAAGATAGAGGGAAAATCTGGACAAAATATTCCAGAAATGAAGATGCATATTTTTGCAAACTGAAATGAGCAACTTCCTATGGTCTATGACAGATAACCTTCTCAACAGAAATCTTTCAATATTTTTCTAAAAGATAGTTTGTAGCTCAAATAAGAATTAATGTAGACAGCTCTATCAGCTTGTTTTTTACAATAGCACTTCTGATTTTACCATCTGCAAAATTTTGAAAAGACCAGGTTGAAATACTGAGCTTTGGGACCTTGCAGCCATCAAAACAGAGGCCTTCAAATGTATTTGCACAAAACTTGTGAGTCCAAGGAAGAAAAAGAGCCCTCACTGGTAGCATATTGCTCTCAGAACAAGACTTTAAGGTGATACTACTATTTTTTTTTCTTTTTTTTTTTAAATTCTAACCAAAAAAAAAGCCCCAAATCAGAAAAATTCCAAGAAACTCCAAAGTTATAGGTATAGCACTGGAAGTTGTTTTACAAACATTAGACTAGTTTGTTAAGTGTATACTACTGTATAAATTATTATTAATTCTGTAAGTAAAATGTGGGACTTTCATATTACTTACCAGCAAAAACACCTCATAGACCACAATTAATGAGTCACATCATTCAGAAATCCTGAGAATTAGTAACTTTTATTATTTGTGTTATATAGAGAAAAAATTGAGGGACAAAGAGTGATAAAGGTTGAAGAGGAGTTCTGGAAAGGAAACCAAATATTTTTGAGACCTCTTCCTGGGCTTTTTTTTTTTTTTTCTTTTTTTACAAGGCAATCTGTAAAGATGCTGGCAGGTGACATTCCTGTTCATGTGTCAGTATCAACCCAGTGCTGCTGTGTCCACTGCAAGAAGACACACTGATGCTGAAAGTACTATCTCTTTCCAACAACATATAGAAAGAAAAGTCCTGAGCATTTACTCTGTAATTTATCCTCACTGCACTCATGTAAGGGAGAGGTAATATTGACTTCGGTGTCTTCTCAAAATGCCAGTTTAGGGCATTAGTTTATTTTTACTTAAACTCCTTGAATTTCTCTATTGATGACACTTTTCATAAACCTCCTTACAGAAAAAAAATCTGTACTATTACAGATTTTAAACAGAAAAGTTTGTAGTATTAAATGAACCAAACTGCAAAGCAATACAATATACTTTCAACTTTATACGAATTTTGTAAATATCCCTGCAGGAAAACAATTAATAGTGCATCAGTGATTTGAAAGGGGTACAAATAAAAATAAATTATTAAATTATATTTTTATGCCAGGTTGTTCTGTGCCTGCAAATCTAAAATACATTTTTGTGCCTTTTGTTAGAAAATTTAGGAATTGCCTTCATGTTATCAAATATCTATTTTTATGGTTGGAAGACAAATTTAAAGATAAATTATGAAAATGACACAGCAAATTAAGCAACAATCAGCTTCCTGCACTTAAAGCAGTTTTTCTTTGCAAGAAAAAACCCAAGTCCCATCTGTTACTAGCATTGAACAAAATCAACATAAAATGAGCCAACAGTATTTTGGCCTTTGATCTCTTGGATGCTTTATGACAGAGGTCATAAAGAACGTAATTATTATTTGATATCAAGACAGCTCAAACTAACCCCATATTCCTAAGGCAGTGAGAGCCTTCATCACAAGTCAAAATCTGCTTTTGTGGAATAAATAACCTTTCCAATGGAAACAAATCCCTTTTCTCTCAGTTTAATCTGGGCTTTTGAACTTAGTAGTTCAGAAATGGAAAACATCATACTGAAATTCACCAGATCACAGACATTTCCTGTTTGTTTCTGAAAGCTGTAGTTATGATTTGTAAATCACACCATCACTTAGGTTCCACTACTTTTAATTGTAGAGTTCTTCATTCCTTTTGCTCCTCTTCATCAATGAAGGTCAGCTCAAGACGGCTCTATGTTTGGCTGCTGAGGCTCAGGAAAATTTGTAAGGCCTGTAATTCTGACATTTCATTCCTGACATTGATATGAAACAGCCTACATTTGATGAGCTTCAGAAAACACAGAAGAGAAAAGTACACACTTGGATTTTCTTTTCTCCAATAGGCAGTATTGAATAAGACTGGGCTTTGGTTTTTTACCTCCTTGAACAGAAAATTTCCAGGAATATCAGTGCTTCCATTTTTTTCTTTTAAACATTTTAAAAGTTTTTACTCTAAATTGCCCAGCAGGAATGATGGGCACATCATGATTAAAACACCTTATTTTTATGTATACAGCAGACAATCATTTGCAGCAGGCACCGTACATATATATTGTGAAAAACAGGCACACAATAGAAGTTCCTTCACAAAAGAAATGTACTTTTCCAAAAGAGTGATGTACCTGAAATACCATGTAACAAAAATATAGCAGCTAGACTAAGTACGGCAGAACCAGGTCACACAGAACCATGACCAATAATTCAGCATTTTCATTTTGAGTACAAGAACAAGAAAAGAAAGGAATACATAAGCTTCATAATGAAAAACATAGCAGAATAAACAGAGAAGATTCTTTAACTGGCAACACTTGGAGCTGAAAGGCAGCTCAAAGGGAGATGGGCTGGGTTTTGTGCATGCCCTCTCAGGATCAGGTAGCTCACAGAATGGTCTGTGTCTGAAAAAAGTTATGTGTAACTGCTGCCTGCAAGGGCAGGTCCTGTTTTCAGGCAGCCCTTGCACTGTTTCCCCACCACTGAAATGAAAAACTAACAATAAACACAAATTTGAGAATAGGGAGGTTTGTTTTTTTTTTCTAGTAGCATGCCACTTTTACTCTGATCAGTATCTTCATGTTAGATTTAACCTCTGTTACTATCCAATGTGGCCAAACACTTCTTTGCTGAACTCAACTTTTTGCTCTATTTATCACTATGCATTAATGGTGCAGCATGATTATTTCTCTGCTTTTTAAATTCTGCACTTAAAATAATAAAGATGACTGTTCAGATTTCTGAGTCCTTAGCCAGAATTTTATAGACAGATATTGTATTAGATACTCCCACAATGAGCACAATCAGCTCCATGGCCTTGTGTCCAGTTGGATGCTACAAACTAGACCTGGAGCTCAAGGCAGCATGTAAGCTGTGCAGTGAGCTCCCACACGGACCAGAGCCTTGAGCTAACAGGGCAGCACAGGTGTACCCAGAAGCTGAGGTGCAGTGCAGCCAAGGCTACACTGAAACAGCGCTTCTGTTTTCTGCAAATTCTGAATTTGTCACCACCTTGGCATTTGAAAGATATTCTTACGATCTGAGGAAGGTTTCTATTGCCCTTTCATTCTGCATACATGCACAAAGTATAGGGACAGACCCATCTAGTTCACAAAAACTCAGGCTACAAGGCACCGACTGTGAATCTTACATGTAATAATTTGTCTATTGCATGGGCAATAAAGTCCTACACAAGTGAGCGAGTAAAGTTCAGAATTTTCATAACTGAGACAGCAAAAATTTAAGTGATTTTCTGAAATATTGAAAGCTTAGTTCCACTGATTTGGACAGATAATTCTGGCACTGGGGCCGTCATCACTACTTCATGACTCAGTGTTCCTTCTTCATAACAAAGAAAGGGAAAGACAATGCACAGTATGGCAGAGGATGGGAGATGCAGAGCTCTCATGCAGAGCTATGAAATTATGAATTAAATTACATAATTGGATATATATATTTCATTATGTAATGAAATTATATAGTCAAGCTATGCAAATTATGGCATATTATAAAGTTTATTATAACCAGAAGGAATTAAAAAAAAGACAAGATTTCTGAAAAAATCTACCATCACTATTACCTAGACAAGACAGCTCTCTTTTCAACAAAGTCCACCTTTGGCACACTAGTATAAATTAGGGTGAAACCCCCTGAAAATGTTAGACATACTATTAAAATCTGCTGCAAAACACAGTAAAATATGACTTAGAGTCATGGGAGAATGTAGCAACAGCAGTTCTTTCATTTATATTATGTATTCTGAGCAGGCTAACATTAATTGGCGCAACTTCTTGAGTGCCCACAAATCTTCAGAGGGGTGTTTGAAAGTTCTTTATTCTGCTATGCAAGCTATGATAGAAAAGAAAAATTATAGTACGAAATGTGTACATACTCTGTATTTGATTCTGTGTAATAGTAGAGCTCAATGTGGGGTGTGTGTGATGCACGAGAAGCACATGGCATTATGCCACATTTGTGTTCTCTTGGAATTGGGGTTGACCTGAACATCAAGTTAAAATAACTTGTCCTTTATGTAAGTTGCATTTGGTCTAGCTACAATTAAAAATGAAACTAAGGGAAGCATTGGTATCTAAACAAAATATGCTGGACTCATCTTTATCTATCTCCTCAATAAATATTTTTTGTTAATCTAGTTGCAAATATCTGAGAATGTCAGATGACCTCAGGCTTCTTTAAAGAGGTAAATCCTGGGGTAGGCAGTGTCTCATGATCAGAATAATTAATCCCCTGAAAGACCAACGTAAAGTCCATAGAAATCAAAAGAAATCTATCGACTTCAGTGAATTTTAGCTCAGACTCTGGAATAACTTGGGGATATAACTCCTCTTGCACATCACTTCATCCATCTGCTCAGCAACTACAACTACCTATACATTTTGTGACAAGTGAGAGTCAGTCACGTAACTCCCACGGCATTTTCGCCTTTCATCCTGTAAACTCCTTCATTAGTGATAAGCCTCTGTGCCCTGGCATCCATGTACCAGCTGAAGGGAGGAACCTGTTTGTAAACCAGATGCTTTGACATAGTTGGAACTTGGAAGGGAGGCAGCAGTACTTGGCAAACAAACTTGTAATAAGTGCACTTTGCTTGAAATGTTTATAATTTGTTCTTGAAAAATATGCTGAGAAGATGGGCACTAGACGTCCTGCTCAACTTTGAAGTTCAAGTTTGAAGGTGGGGATCCTGAATACCTCCCAGAGAACATTTGAAAAAAAAAAACCAAACCAGCCTGGTGTTCTATAAAGTAAAGAATGTGCTTATGTGCTTGAGAAGAGGGGGCAGAGAATGATACTAAGTCCCACTGTCATGCCGTCTGCAGAGAAATTACCAAGGTCCAGAGAAAGGCAGCTTCATTTATGAAGCAACAGGTTCATACGAAACTCTCCTAATTTGCTGGTAGATCCTTAGTAGGAAGCACACAGGTATACCAAATGTCCCTTCCAATCCATGTGAATGCTTTCAAGCTAGCAACACACTCAAAATTTAGACAAATTTGTAAGCTGAAAAGGAGTCTCATTTGCTCCCTTAAAATTGGACATATAAGGAAGGAGTTACTTTGCAGACCTGAGGTGTATGTAAGCATACGTCTGAGATGCCTACTTATGATCCACAAAGTGCAATTACCAAGGAAAGATCAGCATCTGGAGGTCCTCTAGGACATGGTCTGATCAAGGAGGAAAAAATCCTCAGGTGCTCAAAATGTGAAGAAGGTTTCTTCTCTTTGACAGTACCATTGTTCTGTGGACAGAGAAGAACTGCAGGTATGGAGGGTAACCTGAACAACTTTCTGAAATCAGCCTCAGCAAACTAACTGACATTTAGAATTTGGCTAAACAAAAAGAGGATAAGGCATGGAACTTTCATAGCTTTTCTCTTTATGAACAAAGGAATTCAGCTCAATGCAGATCTCAAGCTGGCAGGGGATGCTACCATATGAAGGGGAGTTGAGGGAAGTTCAAAACCCTCACGAATATTACATCCAGTTCGTCCTCCATCCAGTTCCATCCATCCACCTCCTATCAACTCCATTTCTTTTCCCTCTGTACCTTTACTGCTTTGCACTCTTTTAATGACAGAAGTCCTGCCTTTCCTCTAAGTCTATAACAATCAGTGTGAACCAGAAAGGAGAGACATGGAGCTTGTATAGCAAGTGGCTATCCAGACAGGAGATACCTCCTCAACAAGAAAGGTGGTTGGTTGAGCAGAGATCTGTCTCTGAAGATGCTGTGAAGCTCTGGAGGCAGGTGGAAGGCAGGAACCTGGCAGGAGCAAGGTGAGTTGGTTGAGGCTGACTTGGTGGGCAAAACAATAAAGGGATCCAGAGGGCTTCTCTAGCAAGGTAACTGGCAGGATCTGGAGTAGGGCAAGGTTGGAAGGCTGGACTGAGGCATGTTAGCTGGACCTTGAAATGAAGTTTCATCAAGGAGAAACAGATTGTTCTACTCCAGGCACGGTCAGTGTGGCTGAAGGTTAGGGACCTAAAATCCCACAGAAAAAATATAGAGCTAAACTGCAGTGACTCGGGAATCACTGCCTTAGAGTCTAAGTCAAAAGATAAGATAAGATGCAAAGAGCCAAGGAAAAGGACACCTGGGGATTAACAGTTGCATAAAAAGCAAAATAATAATATCACAAAAAAATTCTGTGTTAAATTAAGCATGTGGCTAGTTTCAGTAATATCTAGTGGGACTACATGAGTAAAAATAAATACACAAGATAGAAACCTAAAATAGGAAATGGAGCATAAAACTGGGAAGAATTAATACAGACTAGAAAGGGCTAAGGAAAACAAAATTGGAGAGAGAAAAGAAAAGAGCAAACACAATTTTTTAAAGGAAACAAATTAGATGCAGGGAAAAAAAAAAGACACTTTATTGGTTATTTTCTGTTGATGATTTAAAAATACAAAAACATATTTGAAACTGATAATGCTTTTAAAGGCTCAACTTAGAATATATTAAAGAAAGTACATTCAGCTTCTTTGGATTAGTAAACCAGCAAGATTTGCATTTAAAATAAGTGTCCAGATCGTGCACCCTCTCAGGCAGGGTTAAACCAAACCAGAAAAAATGGCAGGGTCAGGGCCAAGGCAGCTGCCTGCACGCCTGTTATGTCTGTCATTGTTTGTTTTGTCTTTCTGGACTTGTAAGCCCTTCAGGCCTGGAGCACTCCCCATGGGGCCTGGCCAACCTCCACTGCCTTTGGTGGGCACGGTGGAAGGCTTTGTTTGTCCAACATTTGGCTCGGGGGAGTCAGGGCCTGGCTGAGACTTGTAAGTTATAGATGTAATAACAGCAGAATATCATATACATTCACTGAGATACGGCTGTGCTTGAATGCTTTTTCTGATACTGGGACTCCGTGCAGGCATGATGTTGCATCCATGTAGAGCAAGACAGTATTGGGTTCTTTGACACCATTGTGATTGGTGTGATTGTGATTTCACCCAGGACAGGTGCAAAGGCAGTTTAAAATCTGCTTTTAAAAGCAGATTTTTTTAATTTTCTCTTAGTTGTGGTGACAGGAGCTCTGCTGGCACTGGCACCATGGAGCAGCACTCAGAGGAGGAGGGTGTGCGGTGACTCTTTTGGTGGACACAGATGAATTGCTGTCCTGTTCCCACTGCTAAGAACAAGTACTACAAAGGCAGAGAAGAGCTATAAAAGCTGCTAGAGAAACTGCCAACACCCACACTCCCACCCAGGCGCTGCCAAACGCTCCATTCACACGGGAAGGCGCAGTAAACGTGTCCTGCCCGCGGCACCCTTCAGACAGCTCTTCCCTAAGTTCAGTGACCTGCTAACGGGTTAGGGTTAGGGTGGAGCGGGGATGCGACCCGCGACCACCGGGCTCTGAGCGCTGGCCCCGCTCCGCCGGGCCCCCAGCGCTCCGCCGGGCCCTCAGCGCTCCGCCGGGCCCTCAACGCTCCGCCGGGCAGCGCGGGCAGCGCGGCGCCGGGCCCTCAGCGCTCCGCC
>VYZP01005709.1:7262-18359 GCA_013400635.1 Hypocryptadius cinnamomeus
GCAAAAGAGGAATTCTAGCAATCAGACTCACTGAAGCCTTGGCAGAATTATAATGAATATAAATCCTAATTCTATCCCCACTGCCTTTGATGTTAAATCTGGGTTTAAATTATAGCTGCTGTTAATTGCAGCACTGAAATATTTTACATAATGATGAGATTCTGGTTCCTTTTACCTTAATTATTTCCCTGTTGAAGAAAAAACCTGGGGCAACCTAGATCTGCAGCAATATCCAGATGTAATATATGCATTAGCTCTTCACACTGCTGATCACTAAACTATCCTGTCACTGGCTCATGAGCAGATGGCACATACAGTACCAGAAGTGACAGACCTGACACTGCATTCCTTGCACCTCTGAGACTCTCATGTGGAATGCAAGAAATGCAAGACTGCACAGTGGCCCATCCTTATTTCAGAGATGCTGAACAACTGCACATCACTGCTGCCACAGGGGAATGAAGCACTCCCAAGAATCAGGAAATCCTTTTGTGTGCTGCAACTTCACCTATGCTTATAAGAAAATCCATTCTTCTTAAATAGTGTCAAGAAGATGTGTTTTAAATCTTATTAAAATCATCCAGCCATTTCATGTGGAGGAATTATAATAAAAAGTCCAAGAAGTCCCCAATTAAAAAAAAAGCCCATAGGCTTCAGCAAAAATACCACCTACTCTCTATTAAGGTTTCTGTTAGCATTAGGACCTACATTTTAGATCCACATTTTAACCAAATTAGAAAAGAGCAATTTTTCAACTAAAGGAAGCAAATTCAAAAAACGTGACATTTTCTGGCAAGGTTTATTTTAATTAACTCAAGTCAGTGGCAGCTTTCAGGTTTTTTTGGAATATCATGGAGTGTTCTCTAAATTTGACAATGCAATCATGCTAGAGAAAAACTTCAGTTGCAGGATGTCTATGTGAATGCCAGCTGAAGTACCAAAGAGACACATGATTGGTATCACAAGGTTACCATAATTAAGGTACAGAAGCAGCGAGTTATTCCTGATGGAAAGGTTCTGTGAAGGTCTCTGGTCCAATCACTCCCTTAGAAGGGAGAGATGGAAGGACTAAGATGAGTTTGAGTATCATCAGGGATAGAGGTTCTATAACCTCCTGGGCAATCTGATAAGTAAGGATTAAATCCTCTGCATCAAGCAGCTATGAATGAATTAAATAAAACACTGCTGAGTACACAGTTTAAAACTAAAATTCTGTTAGAAATTGTTTATGCTACATCAAATCAGAAAGAATCTAACAACCCCTGGTATTTTCACAATGACCACCTGCTCTCAGGTTCAAAGTAAGACCATCCTACTCACTATAATAGTTTAAAACTGCTTCATAGTTCCCAGCATAAAGGAGATATGGTTTGTGTGTTTTACCTTCACTTAAGACAATTAAAGAGCAACCCAAATTGTGAGTGGTAGATCTGAACTCCACTAGGACTGTGAGTTCTCAGACACTTCAGTCCCTTGATCACCCTGTGGGAGCAGTTTAATGTCTAATCCTCCCTATACTTCTTATGAAATAAAGACGTACTATGATCCCTTTAAGCAGGAACGAAACACAAAGAAATCTATAGTCCTACATGAGCTCCTAGAAAAAGGATACGGAGGGCCAGGGTCACGATCCCAAACCCACCCTAGTGCTCTAGCCACTGAATTCACCATCTCTCTTAAACCAAAATTTTGGGTTGCCCTGAAAGAGGAGCAGAACCATGCATGAGATAAAATCTCCTGGTATTTAGTGGAAGCTGGCTGCCCCCTAACTCCATGTTCCTTTGGAAATCCCAATCCAAAAGCCATTTGTAAACTTCAGATTCAATTTCAGCTCTCCAACTGCTTGAAACCTCAGTCATCTTCTAAGAAGTAGAGAGCACAGAAAGGGCAATGGGATGTCAGAACATTCATTGCACACACAGACTGGTACAGTTTCTTCTTTGAGTTAGCAGCCAGCCCATGTGGAAAATCTTTGATGCAGCATCATCAGAGGTGCTGGAACTCTTCACACAAACATTGTGGGCAGAGGGGGCCAAGGCTGGATTAATTTCCTGGAATGGGTTACCGAAATAGACACATCTTGATTAAATCCCTGAACATACACATACCTAACATTTTCATGCTCCATTTTTCACATATTTTTAAATATTTTAATAAGAGGATACTGTGGAGGATGAACTAAAGTGGTCACATTTTATGAAACCTAATTTCCACATTAGTACAGAAAGATACCATTATATTGGTCTGGACTTTCTGGTACACTTTCTGCACCAAAGATCTATAGAGCACATAAGCAGCTGAGATATGGCTGCTCCAGAACTTTTGATTCGTTTGTCAGCATGTCCTACACTCATGAAAACAAGAAAATCAGTCTTTGATATATCAGGCTTCAGAAGAGAAAAACAGATCACCACTCCAGTTACTATAGAAAAAGAAGGTACCTTTGGACAACGCCTTTCCCTGCAGTTACAAATTATTGACCCTAAATTCAAAGGGGAACTTCTGTCCAAGTAGAATATGCAAATATTTGACTCAAAGAGAATCACATCAGTTCCATCACAATGACATGTTGATCAGCTGTATTTTTCTAGACACTGACTTCCTGCTTTAACTCCCAGGCTTCCAGAACAAATGGGTTTTATATTTGCAATGATCTCCATAATGGACTGTAAAATTCAGCCATCATAAAAATAACTACAGTAAACCCTGGTTTTGTTAGGCAGATGAACTAACCTGTTCTAAATCATCATGAAAGGAAAGTCCTCAGGAATCATCTCAGATCTATCAGTCTAGTCTGTTTATATTCCTGTTCTTTCAAGTGATTTGCTAGACAAGACTTTTTTTCTTTTAAATACCCGTTCCTTCCTCTCTCCCCCTCTGATGAACCCCCTCCTGTTATCCTGTTCTCATCCTGGTCCTCGATTTTCCCTCACCCGTAGTTCTGCAGAGTTGTCATGGCTGGATTTGCCTGTCTTTGGTGCCACCTTCGGGCAAGCGGAGGTTTGCCACAGAAATACTCCAAAACTCTTCGCAATAAAGGCTCGGTAATCTCAGCGTGGGCTCCTCAAAACGTTTACTTGAATGCTCAGTAATTCCCGTACAATTATCAGATTTTCTCTGATCCCAGGCCATGCTCTTGACTATTTCCTAGGTACCCGACCCAAAGGCAAACCTAGATTCCCAATGGAAAAACGGAATAATTCAATTTATATTTCCACCTGTTCAGGATAAAATGCCTTTAAACATAACTTGTTCGGTTGATCTTATATCATCCACAAAAACTAGTTTTCACAATTTTTAATTTACCACACAGCATGGGTTTAGAATTAACATAGTCAGTGTTTCTCTTAAAAATTCCTCTCAGGAAGAAATCAAGGGAACTGAGATAGATGAGGTTTTGTATTTATTTTCATGTACCTAATTTTTGAAAGACAGCAGCTTTATGTCATAGTGATTAGAGGATAGGCTCTGTATTAAATTTTCTCATCATGCAAATGTTATTTAAACCTAAGCAATACTCCAGCCATGTTTATGTATGTATCAGTGTGAAATGTCCTCCCAATGGTTTTTTGCACCACTGGTCAATTTCAACTATTCTCAAGGCCATAAAGTTCCAATAAATTCCATGAGATAACTGACTGGGGGTTCCTATTAATATCCAGTAAGAGAAAAGCTGCAGTTTGAGCTTAGCTGATATTTGAGACCTTACAGAATTTTGTCTTTTCAGTGCAGCAAGGAAGAAGCAAATATCACTGATTTCACTGCTCTGCTTCCCTCCTGGCCATAACTGATCCACTCTCCTCTGTCCTGCTGAGCAACTGACAACCTTCATTTTGTAAATGAACACATTTAATAGGATGGTTTTAAAATGTGCACCATGCAATTAATTACTGCTGAGCAAATGTTGTCAAGATTAGACATTTATAGCTAACCAAAGCTTATATAACAACTTACTAAAAGTAATTTGGGCTGAAGAAGTTTTGTCTTTGAACTTGTACTTGTATATCAGATATATCTATTACAAATGTATCAGTATTAGTATGTTTTGAAGACTACTAGGGCAACTGCAGGAGTAGTGTTTCATGGGTAATTCATATCAGGACTGGGCCCTTAAAAGTCAAAGTCTACTTTGAAGATGTCCATTTCTAGCTATCACTAAACAATTAAAAATATATGTATTTTTTCATTTGTACATTAAAAAATTCGTTTCACTAAAATATGTGCAAGCTGAGAGGATTTACTTTGTGTGGCACTAAACCTTACATATTGTCTAAAACACCATGCACATTCCTTTGGGATATAAATATCAATCTGATTAGCTAGCAGGTCTTGTCAGCCACAGTAACTTATCCCCTGGGGTATCTGAGCCATCACGTGCCTCTAGGACTTCTGTAAAAGGTCAGGAAGACTTAACTGAGATCTATATAAGTCCTTCTCTATGTCATTTGAAAAAGAATTAAGTCAAAAGGACTCTGCTGGTCTTTTACTTGACGATATTTTCTGTTCTTGGCTTGGGGAAAACTAGGTGGCCAGGTGAGTTCAATCTTTCCTCTGGAACTTTAGAAGACATCACAGTAATTCACACAAAAAATGCATGGAAATAACCAAAGATGCCCAAATGCCATGAAGCTTTATAAATACATTTGGCTTTGTCCTCAGCTTGTACACCTGAAGATTTAACTGGAAATACCAGTGACTCAGATGCACAATGTGTGTCTGAACTAAAGGATGGAGCAGCTGGCTCCTGCAGGGCAGCTTGCCTGCTCTGCCCTGGGACCTGGGCTCACCTCGGGGCCACCTCCACAGCTCAGAGAGCAAGAGCAGTGACAACTCTACCCAACAGTATTTTTCATTTTGCAGTATTCTTGACATGGCTCTTTCCAGTATCCTGACAGAAGCTGAAATTGCTGCAGGTCTACAGAGCTGTCAAGGTAATATTTACGTTTTAAATTTAGCTTTCGAGTTTATCTATCAAATTCCTTTGTCCTTGCTACCCCAAAGTCCCAATCCCAATGGAAACAGAAAACTCTGTCTTACCAAAAACAGAAAAAGGACTCAAGGTAATGGAACAGATGCAAGCTTTAATCTTGGCCAACCAAGCTACAGGTACCCACCATCATTTGTGCACTGCAGCAATTTTAAGGATGAAAAAATCCAAAGGCTGAATCCTGCATCAGAAACCCTGATTTTTCAGAGAATAATAATAAAACTACTGCTGATTTCAATACAAGCCAAATATTTATAATCAATTTCTACAAATATGTCTTTCAGTGAAGTATCTATTTACAAGGGTATGTTCTTGCAAGCTGAAGACCAGCCATTATTTCATTACCTTCCTAGTTGTGAGACATCATTGAAGGAAAAATCCCATTTATCTGATACAAACTCAGGAAAATCAAAGACCGTTACTTGGGATTTGTAATTACCCTCACTGTACTGCAGAATAGTTCGCTGGTTTTGATCAAAAAGCTAATTTTTTTTGTTCCAGATTTTTGACTACTTTTCTTCATCTCTCCTTGTTTCCATCTGCCAATTTCAGCTGCTGATTCATTTGATTACAAAACCTTTTTTGTCAAAGTGGGTCTCAACTCCAAGTCAAAAGACCAAGTTGCCAAAGTCTTCGGAATTCTAGATCAGGACAGGAGTGGCTTTATTGAGGAAGAGGAACTGAAGTAAGTAAATAAAGTTACCAACAGGATAGTAATCTAAAAATCTGGTTTGTCATCTAAAAATGCATGATAAGATCAGAAATATTCCCTTTCCTCCTGTCCCTTTGGATGGGAGACAATCGTGTTTGTGCACCCAAGTGTGAGTACTGGTGCTGGAGGAGCTGCAAGTCAAATAACAAAGGCAAGGCTGGATCACAGTGGGGAAACTCTCTGACAGCACTGAAAATACTTGTTTCATATAGCAATAACTGACAGACTGTGAAGATAAAAATAGCAGTTCTGTTATAGCTGCTTTTTATTATTGTAAGATTTTTTTACCAGACTGAATTCAAAGGGCCATTTTTCTCTCATCTTTTTTTCTGTCACATGAATTCTGCCTTCCAGATCACATTCATCAGACTTTGAAGTTAAAAGTAAGGTTAGAGAAATTCTTGCTGAGACTCTGCATCTTAGGAGAAAGAAGGAAGATAACAAGGGAGGGAAGATGAATCCTGCCACTACAGAGTCAGTGTTAATTTTGTCTTTTTAATTCANAGTCAGTGTTAATTTTGTCTTTTTAATTCAATGAAACCAAGATGTCACCAAGGATTTTTTTAGGCTGTGAAGCAGCATCCTCTTACTTCCTTACCCTCACTCTCAACAAAGTTAGAGGAAGTTTTACTGTTGAAATAGTTCTCAAGAACTGAATCATGCTTCAAACTTCGCAGCCATTACCAATCCAAACCCTGAACACTTTCAGTATTATGTCTCTCTCATTTGCTCTCTCACCTTCACCAGACTTTTCCTGAAGAATTTCTCAGCCAGTGCCAGAGCTTTGACTGATGCTGAGACCAAGGCATTCCTGGCAGCAGGGGACAGTGATGGAGATGGTAAAATCGGAGTGGATGGTAAGATTGCCCTTATTAAAATGATAATACCTGCCTTTGAGACTTCCTAAAGGCAGCTGTAGGCACCTGCCCTGCTCCATGTACTGGATGTTATGGATCTGATGCTGAGGTGCTCAGATCTGCTGTGTTATAGAGAGGATCTGACATAGAAACAGGTCTCTATTCTGCTGGTCCCCAGGTCTCCCCTGGCTAAAGTGGTCAGTCTCTTTTCTCATCTATGGAGATTTTTTAGGAATGGAACCTAAATTCAGTCCGTAATTTCACTGCTTTTTGCTAGTGAACTGTGATACAATGTGACACTTAAATGCAACACTTCCTTTGCCTCATGTATCTTTTGTTAGGAATACACAATGTGCTGCCTTTAAGGAATGTTTATCAGAGGAAGTAGCATTAGTTTCCCATTTTAACTCTAAAAATTGGGAGAGAAAATTTTGGGCTCTATGATTACCAACAGAGGTTTCATTTTACTACTCTTTTTTCTTCTTTTTCAGAGTTTCAAGCACTGGTCAAATCATAACCAGCACTCAAGTAAAGACCAAGACATATATGCCATAAACAATCTTTTCTATTGCAAACCTACCATTTATTTACACATTTTGTACCCTGAAAGATCATGAACAACTGTTGGCAAGTGGTTTCATATTGCTGGAAAGCATCTGAAGTGGTACAAGCACTACTTAAGCCACGCTGCCAGGTGTTTTAAGCAGAAGGTCTATGCCACTGAGGGACTGAACTGGAATCCACTCCTCACATCTGAATTTAGGACATTAAAGATATAAACATAAATATTAAAAGGAGAAATTGAAAGCATCTCTGTGGGCCATTGAATTTTCAATATTTGCATAAATAGCTAGCATATGTTGTAAAAAAACCCCAGAATTAATAAAATAAAATGTCTAGATGTAAAACCTGTTTATGGTAACTGGAAGCAGTGGTATTTAATCAAGAGGTGTTTTAATATTCCATATGTTTTTCTGTCATTCTTTATGCAAGTGATTGTGTTTCAGAGACTAAGTATATTGCAGAACCTTGTACTAATTAAGTCATCAATTTAAGATCAACTGGATCCAGGATTAATTTAGATTTCTGAAATAGCAATACATTCAAAATTCCCCGAGGAATCCCTCACCTTCATGCCCACCCGATGGCACTATTGTTCCACTGCTGAGAAGCTAAAACAGTGTTCTGTGTGCTAGAATGAATTCCAGAACACTCCTCGTGTCCCACCTTCCACTTCTGCAAAAAGCACTTCAAAAACACCAGTCCCCAGTGCTCCATAAGAGCAACCGGGGGATGTTGCCTAAATAATCAACATTCTGCTGCTTTTCTTCTCAGCACTGAGAACAACACAATGCCCACATCTCACAGGGTTGTAAAATGCATCAGTGTTTGTGGGGAAAGTGTAATAAAATGAAGAGTGCCATAAAAAATTTCTAAGAAATTAATATTTTTTTTCTTTACAGACAGATTGAAATAGCAAGACAGACATAAGGAATGGGGAGAATGCAAAATTCTGAGTAGGTTCTCACTAACTGAAGTTCATTTTGTGCACTAGGTTAGGGTTCTGGTTGAAAAGCGTGGGTGTGATGATGTCACCACAATTTTGTCATAGTATAAACACACAGAGAAATCAAACTGGGCTACAAAAATGAACTCATTGACAATAGTACCTAATGAAACACCACAGTGTATCAGCTTTGTCTTAGATGTGACCAAAATAAACACACAGCCAAACAGCCTTTTAAAAAATGTAGATGGCTTTAACCATCCCAAATCTTATACTTCCAACACTGCAGTTGCTCCTACATACTCTTAAAAAAATTTGGAACTCTTGAAAAGTCATTCTTGAACAATACTCCAGCAAAAACTGATATGAGCGTCTCATACTGTATTTGTTGGAGGTATTTAAGAAGATGTTTCAATATTTGCAGATAAAAAATCTTAATTTCAAAATTGCCTGCTGATGTAGTTCGGATGCACAACATATTTATGATGAGGCATTATGGAGAAAGAAGGAAATATCAATACAACGTTGGGGAAATCATCATGTTACACAATGTTAAAGCAATCTACAAGACTTTAATGAATACTCAATAATGTGTTCTTGCTCTATACATTAGCCAAAAATATATTTCCATTAACTCTAATGAATGAATCAGGTCCTAATATTGTAGAATTTTCTATAAGAGTGAAAAAAGAATCATCCATCAAGCAAATTGACATTCACTATTTCAATGCCATCTCAGAAGAGCAATTAAAAAAGGGAATTTTGCAGAATTAATAACTGTAGCCTGACCGCAGGGCTAAAAGCTCTCATTATTGTCAGAAAATGCTTTATTTCTTAGCTGATATTATGTTTTATGTTTGCATTGTGCAATATGGGTCACCCAGACATTTTCAAGCATTGTACCAACATCAATGGCTAAATAAGAGAGAAAGGCACAGACAGCTCAGATAACTTCTGAGATAGCAGGCAGCTCCTTTATTTAACCACACTTACTTCCACCCTGATTAGCCTGCTAGGCCTACAAATCTAAGACAATTTCACCACTTACCATTCCATTAAGAACGGTAAAAAATTCATGACAAGTTAAGTCTGGTATCAGCTTCAGTGATCACTCCAGAAAGTTAAGAGCTTGTGACTAGAGAGGGTTTTAGACCTTTCTTTCTCCCAGCATTACCACTAAGCAGATCAGAGGAGAAAAATGCTGATTTCTTTGCACAAGAATACACTCGCTCAATTTCTTTTCCTTTCTTCCTCACATGGGCTGTCAGGTACTGTGAAATTTCTGTTACTACTTAGCACGGGATTTATGAAAGCTCTTCAAATTGTGCCTCAGCTGGAAATACTGCTGCCTGATCACAAACACACAGTCCCAAACAGCTCCCTTAGAGTGAACAACATTCAGCTGGAATCAGACATTTGGAGGTCTGAGACCACAACTATGGGATTGCCTCTTGTCAATGGAATTTTGTCACATGCTTGGGGCATGTGTTTTAACAGTTTGTCTGAACCTCCTTTCTTTAGCCCATTTCTGCTAAAAAAATTACTTTTGATAATTATTTACAATAAAATTAACTCAAATTACAGGGTAATCTTACTTCAAGCCTCACTAAGGGTTACACATCCTCCTACTGCTGAAATTAATGGCTGAAATCCCACTGAAATCAATGAGAACAGGCAGTGAATACAGAAGAGGTTGGGAGCACCTCAGTGCTATTTGGTTTATTTTACCATGGTTCCTTACACCATGGGGCACAGTGAAATGCAGCCATGTGCAAGAGCCTTTGGTAACAGTAGAGTAGAACTGTACTTATCTTTTACATGGCACAATAGCAGCATCCAGATACTTTCACAGCCTCCAACAATAAGGCACAGTTATTACTAAAATAGAAAGAAACCCTGAACAATGTAGATTTTTAAAGATGGCTCCATCTGACACTGTCTGTAATGCTGATCAGACAGAAACATGTCAGACAATTACACTTAGGGTCAGAGACAGAAAATTGCATTACTGAGTCTCAGAAGAACTTCCAAGTGCTTTTAAAGACAAACACAAATCAAATGCTGTCAGAGATCTTCCAGGACAGATTTTTAAGTGAAAAAATATGTTTATCAGACCAGACTCTATGAATTAGTGACACTATTACTCAGCTATGTTAGTCTACTCTGCTGTCATTTCCAGACAGAAATCAAATTCACTCCTACAGACTGATAACAGCATAATTTGAACCAAGGAAAGTTCACATGGGATTTCCCCTAAGGTGAGAGAAGTACCTGTTTTCCTTTAGCTCCAGACCCATAGTGCTGCAGAATCTATCTTGTATCTTGGGTTCTCTAGTCCAGATCTCTGCTCAGTGCTCTGGGTAATATCCTCTAGCTGCTGCAGGGAAAGAAAGCTTTGTCACTGGGGCCTGGCTTTCCTCCTTCATTGTAGCAAAAAAGTCAAATACTACAGCACGTGTTCAGACTTCTCTGCTAAAAATGGCAAAATACAATGGCCAAGCAACAATTCAAATTAAATACTGTAATTATTTCTTTGTTTCTATATGATTAAAGCATTTGCCCTAAGAGACAACATGAAGTGGAAGGATTTAATTCATTTTGTTGTCAAGGTCCTTTTCAATGATTATAGCTGTGAACACACTAAGATTCTCTGCTGTCACCACTGAGACATCAACACTACCATCAACCACAGAGGTTACTGAGTATCTATTTTAGTTACTCCCAAACTCATTACAAAGGCAGAATCTGTTATGCAGGATCATGATACCATTGGCCCTGACACAACCAGGGCTGAAAGATGGAGTTGTGTGGGTTTGAGAATAGCTGCTGCAGCATCTCTTTACACTGTTGTAGCTGGTCTCAGGTTAACACCTCTCCTCTGATCTCACCTGAGACAACTGCTGATGCTTCTCCTGCATCTGCCACGGCTTTGGTTGATTGCCACTGCTAATCAACTCTGTACTTTATGCAAACCAGAACACAAAGGGTACAAGACTAGTCCACAACCTGTCAATGTTTTACCAAAACACAGCTT
>VYZP01005715.1:5939-33139 GCA_013400635.1 Hypocryptadius cinnamomeus
TGTAAGACTTTGGCTACAAAGGCACGCAAGCAAAGAAGGATGAGACTGATGATCCAGAAACACGTTTCCACCTTAGTGGTCTTTGACAGTATTTGAGACCAGACTCTCCTTTCATTCTTTATCAATTAAATTAGTCGCAGTTCTGCTTCAACATAACAAAATTGCTACACGGTTTCAACTTGAATTATTTTGAATTCAGTTTGGTTGTTCTTTGGACTGGTCCCCTGAATCTTTGTTTTTATCACTTCCTTCTTATTCCCCCTTCTCTCTTGTTTTCATGTGCAATCATGGTATAGCAATTAGCATACACTGGCCTGGCAGTCATTATCAATTGCAAGTGCTTCTTATGCTTGGCAATTACATGCTGGTTAAGCCAAACCAGGCAGGACTGTGTGACAAACCCGTAACATCTGTGTCCTGCCCCATCATATCATTAGAATGTATATATTCATGGAGTATGGTGTGCTGTTGGCTGGGAGTCTGAACAACAAACCATAAATAGGATAATGGCTTTCCTCAGTACATTATCATTATTCAAAAAACAAAACCTCACTTGTTTTTGAGGACCTTCTTGGTTTGTCTAAGTTCCTCCATGGATATGGCTTGCTACTAGGGACTGATGACAGAGGTGCACATTTGTTGTCATCTTAACCACTAAGAGCCCAGTGCCCTGTCTGCGGTGCAGGACATCCTCCCCATGTCTCCTGTTACGTTTCCCGCCCTGCACTGCACAGTCACTCTTGGCTCTCTGTCAGGGGGACAGGCAGTCGCCAGCAGGTCATCTCCTCTCTGCTCTGGCAAATTCTTTCAGCAATATAAGGGGGCTCTGTAAACAAGAGCAAACCCTGTTACCTTGAGGTATGAGGAATGACTGTTACTTATTAGTGTATTTTGACTCCAACAAATTTAACCTCTGATGCAACCAGGCACCTGTGGATTCCAGGGCTAAATGAAACATGATTTTTAAACTTTCTAAACAAGGAGATAATGAAGAGGTTGCTCAGCTTCTTAGATGGAAGATGCTGGCTGTGGAAGAATTGGTGCATATGCATTCCCATGCTTTCATTGGTAGGAGGCATTTCAGACTTTGTATATAGAGGAAGAGATGGATACATTGACCTCAGTTAGGTAAGAAAAATTAAAACAAAAGCTTTTCTATTAATTTCCTAGGTTTTAATGATATTCAGCTTCTTTCGAGATTCATTTTATAACAAGTAACTCAGTGTATCATGGGAATCCACAAACTACTCCATAGACTTTAAATGCTGCAAATAATTACAGTAGCCAAACACCAATCCTCTGACTAGGGTCTGCCATTCAGCTTTGGGCCTCACACTGGCATGTGTATATGGCACATACAGCAGCAGCTGAAAATCAGATTAAAGCCTTTATATACATATTCTTTTCCTTTTTTTTTTTTTATCCCTCAGAGAATCCAAGGGAAGATTCATAAATGTGGGGTTTTTCACTTAGGGAATCCAAGGCAAAATTTGCAAATGTGTGTTTTATCACTAAATTGTTATGATGACAGGCCCACCGTCTGATCCCTAGCATTTGGATCCCAAACCTTCCCTCCTGTGAGCAGATGTCAGAGCATATCTTGCCCTCTCTCATCTCTTCTTGACCTGGCATGGATAGCTGGAGACTTTATGCAGCTGAGTACACTTTACGTTATCAAAAAAGCTGGGCATCTGGCTCCCTCAACAGGAATGGAAGAGCCTGCTTCTGCCTCAAGCTTCAATTTCACAGTCCATGGCTGAGTTTGTGCACTTAGCTAAGCCTGGATGCATTTGCTCTCCTTTCTCAGTGCATGCTTGGGAACCAAATGCTTTTGTCTTTGAGTCTTGTACTTTTACTGAACAGAAGAGTAGTGGTATTACATGGTATATTGCCCGTGATTCCCATATGCAGTTAGTTACTTGAATTAAACCCGTAGGGAAAGATGCATTTCTTTTGGGTAGAACTTTGTTGAGACTTGTTGAGCCTTGTTTTCATCACTAGTTATTGGCAATTTAGAAATCAAAAGAGAAAGGTTAAAAAATGCCACCTGGGCTCTACCAACTAGCAACACTGGTACCAGTCACCAGCACATACTGTGCAGGCACTGGAGGGTGGTGTGGCCAAGGGACCCTTCCAAATGGAAGGTATTGGAGAAGCATTGACATTGTGGGATGGAAGAGTCCATATGTGCAGAGATTAATTGTGCTGTGCTTCCTGTCTTCGGGATGACAGAACTAGTAGAGATGTACCCGGGCATACAGTAATTTAGAGAAGTATTCAGTATCCTGTGCAACAAATGTTTCCTATCACAGCCCTTACACAACATTCAGATTTTGCCTTTCAGCTTTACCCTCACCAGAACATTTTAGAGACTTCTCCAAGCAGATGGTATGCTAGAAGTACTCTTGCCTGTAAGAAAAAAAAAATAAATTCAAGAATGTTTTAGGCAGCCTATTCTAAGGACGGTGTTTAGAGAAGTGACAGAGTTCTGACCTGCAGATTGGCTAAGTGATTTTGTGGGAATTACATACTTGTATGTCTTGCTTTTATCATTGTGTTTCAGTAACACCGGTTAACTTGGTTCATCCTTGAAAACCCTTATACTCTTCCCTGCCACTAGCATTGCTGGTTCCCGATGGTGGGCAGCCATCCCATTTGCTTGCTGATAAATATTGTGACAAAAGATGAGCCTAAAGTGCCAGATTTAAAAGAAAACACATTTACTCATCTGCAAAGATGAAAGAAGTAAACTCTTGACACAAGTGAAATGAATCATGCATAGGAATTATTTTTTTTTTTAAACTTCAGTCTTTCACAGAATTTAGCTCCACAGAATAGAATTAAAAAGCACTTGGATGAGATGGAAAAAAGGCCATTTACTTACCTATAGACACCATCAGCACACTGGGCATAGCCCAATGGCTGAACTGAAGGGATGTGGGTCACAGACAGGGCTGAGCTGCCAGGACAAGAGGTAAAACAGGAAGAGGGGGCTGAGAGCAGTTGACAGCACTTGAAAGCAGTTCTCAGGTGGAAACTGGAGTGAAAAACCGTCTGGAGCAGAGGAGAGAGAGAAAAAAGAGAGAAAGATGTTCTCGACTCCAAGAATGATTATTGGCGTGTGGCTATGGGGGCAGCTGATATCAAATGCAACAAAATGCAGAAGCAAAGATAATTGTATGCCTCAGAAATAAGACAGTGAGGTAGCTGGTCAGAACCTCATGCACAGAAAACTGTGAGGACACTAGAAGGGATCGCAATGAGTTATGGGAACCCTGAGAGATAAAAGAAATGGATGGAGAGGCCTTTGTTTTTTCTTGTATTGGTCTTCTGTAAGTAGAAAATAAGTTCACAAGCCTTGGCAAAGCCAGCAGTAATGTTGGCTGTGATAGCGTGCATGAGAAGCGATGACTGAGAGCCTTCAAGGGCTTGCACAGTGGGTGCATTCAGGTGGGATGTGCTGACTGGACCCAGGGAAGCTGTAAAGTTGGGATTTCATGTCAGTGTTTGCTCCTGGCCCACCACTGCCTCTCTGCACCCTCTGTCATGCTGGCATTGGGTCTTGCTGCCCCGTGGCTGCTCCCTTCTGCTGCTTGAAAACGAGTTTAGCAAACATAGTTTAAAAGAACCCGATTTTCTGTGGCAGAGCACTCTTTCATGCTGGCCTGGTGTCCTCACAGAGCTGGCCAGGAGGTTGCTGCCAGGAGGTTGCTACCAGGAGGGTGGAAGGCTATCAGTTGCTGGGGAGAAAATGAAGTTTCCAAAGAGGAACTTTTTGGCCCATCAATTTGTCAAGTGACACAGCAAATGCAAAGTTACTGGTAGTGCAGCAAGAAACTAAGCCACCAGCCGGGCAGACTTTAAAGCTTTTTTTCAGAAAACTTTCAAGTGGGTGTTTTTAAGGCCAGGCATGCACTCTTAGCCCTTGTGTGTCACAGTGAGCAGCCAATAAAACATGGCTCTCAAGATGGATAGCCCATTTGAGACACTGAGGTCCTTTTGGAGCATGAAGTGATAAAATTTCAGGACAGGGTTCAAGGTTATTATTTTTCTTGAGGCTTTGAATGGCAAGCTGTGGATTTATTGTTCTGTATCTTCAGTCAGCACATTTCAAAGCGCTTGGAGGCAGCTATCAGTAAACCAGATGGATGGAAGACACACTCTTCTTATGTTATGACACGTCCTGCCCGTGCCAGGATATTTTGGTACCAAAACAACTGTAGGCAGGCTCTAGCAGTTCAGAGGATACAGCCACTTTGCTGTATCTGGAAGCTGGGATGGACAAGGTTTTTTTGATAAGAACAAACACCAACCATCTCATGCTCAATTTCTAGCTATCTTAATTCCTACCCTATCCGCCCACCCCACTGCGCTCTGCCTTCGCTTGAAACCAGCCTAGTCACAGTATAGGTCAGATTTACTCAGATTGAAAGCAGCCAGTGGGGGGGTGTGTAAATTCCAAAAATGGCATATACCCACCACTCCAAGGCAATAGTGATGTGTGATGCCTCATGGCAGGAAACCTGAAAACTTTCTGTCCTTGATGTGCCATCTCCTTGACAGCATGAGGTTTGCTTGTAGCAATACACATTGACATGCAAGGAGATGATGGGTCAGTGCAAGAATAATTTTTGTTAAACAACTTCCAAACTGGTCTCAATGAAATTAATAATTTAGACTATCTGTGCATATTAATTTTATAGAAAAGTTGGCTAATATGGAAGAACATGTTTCTTAGGTGCACACCTTCATCATTTGAAGCCTGATTGAAGGCTGAAGCTTACAAAAATCCCCAGGACTTGAAGAACCAATCAAATTAATAGTGACAAACAATAGCCCAATTTGCTGAAAACCTGGGTCAGACTCCAGCAAATCAAGACACTTGCTTAAGAATCATCAGACTCCCAATATCATTACTACTGAATGACTTTTTTTTTTTCCTTTATACTCACATCATTTCCCCTCTGTTCCCTTATGGCTTTTCTCCTGTGATCTCCCTGTGATTTAAAAGAGCTTTCAGATGAAAGGAGGTGGAATTCTCAAGTAATAAATAACCTGATTCTAGGGTCTAGGGCTTTAAGTAAACAACCAAACATGCTCAGTCCCAACCATTAAACCACAAATACTGGCAACACTTCAAGAGTAATTTAGGAGTTTGGGTTTTCATTTCCAAGTTGTCAGAAAGTGATGTTGAAGTCCTCTGGAAAGAACACTGTCCAA
This sequence comes from Hypocryptadius cinnamomeus, assembly GCA_013400635.1. NCBI lineage: Eukaryota > Metazoa > Chordata > Aves > Passeriformes > Zosteropidae > Hypocryptadius > Hypocryptadius cinnamomeus. The sequence goes on from VYZP01005715.1 coordinate 11,160, forward strand.
ATGATTCCTCAGAATTTGCCATGAAAAACCATTAGGAAAGTCTGGGGTTAGGCATACCTGAACTTTCTCTGATTCCACCATCCCCAAGTTGGATAACCAAGAACTTTTGAGCACTTTTGAGCAGATGAGTCTTCATCTCTCTGTGTAGATTTCGTGTTAGCTGATCTCAGTCATCTTCATCACCCTGACTCACTTTCTGCTCAATGAACAAGCACTTTTATGGAGATATTAAACTCCATGACACTTAAAATAGGTCAGAAGAAGAGGGTGGATGGTAGTAATAGGAGCCTTACTCAAAAGCTGACTACTGCATGGAACAGATGTAAAGCTAGGTGAGATGCAAGGCACAGCCAGTAATGGTATTTCCATTACTGAGAGCAGGCGAGGAAGCACAGGATACTTTGTGAGGTGTTATAAACACTGAACTGCTTCTTGGGTTCATTTCTCTTTTGCAGACATGGTGTGCTTGCAAAATGCCACTTTACTTCTGAGTGGTAATATCTGGTTGATAGCTGTTGATGGAATTTGTGAATCTTGTTTCAAGAGCCCTGCAGATATTTCCCATCCCTTGCAGATGTTTTCAGTTAAATTGGTCGGCTCTTCTCCTGGCCAAATGAAACACACTAAGTGTCCTGACATTTTTATCTGCTGTTCTCTTAAATTTGAGTTCTTGTTTCTTGGAACAGATTTGCGAAGTCTCCTTTGGACTGTCTTACAGAATTAAAACTCTGCAGGTTAGCTGATCCTGGCCTGGCTTTCAGTAAAGTTCTAACTGATTTTGTACACTCGGTGAGTACACCCTAGTTAAAACAAACTGTACAGGACTGTATGACAAACCTACAGAGGTGGCCCAACCTGTTACAGCATTGCAACCTGTATTTCTCAATATACAGCACCATGTCCGCTCTGACCCTGAAAAACAAACCATAAATAAGATAATGGACTTCCTCAGTGCAGTATGATTACAGAGACAAAACCTCTGTTATTTTGAGGACCTTTTAGTTTCTCTAAATTACCTCATAGATACTTTGGTCTTTTGACTGTCATTTTCTGCTAAGAACTGATGACAGAGGTGTGTATTTTAACCACCAAAAACTCCCCAGACTCTTTTTGGAACATCACATCCTCCCTAAGTTTCCTCTTAGCAGGTCTGCCCCATGATGCACACACAGTGTGCAGGCAGGAAGAGGCATGACAAATTATTTTCTTTGCCTTCTGCTTGATGCTTTTGGGAAACAGGCTACAAAACCATACCACATGGACAAAGAAGAACCTCATCTTTTCTTATCTATTTCACCAAGCCATTGCCTCTTTAGGTTCCTCTTTCACATCCATGGTTCACAAGCAGAAACACCTAATTTCACCTTATCTAGGGATTGAGCCTTGGAAAAAAAAAAAAAGGAGACCTCCATATTGGGGAGGTATTGAAAAAAAGAAGTGGAAAGGGATACAGGTTCTTGTAAGCTTTTGGTGCTTAGGAGAGTGGCCCAAATCTAAAGTGATCATTCTGGACATTCTCTATTATGGAGTTACAGGCCTGCTCTTGGCATCAAGGATCAAACATGCTCTTGGGAAGCCATTTCCACCCAGTCAGGAGGAAGAACTAAGGATGCAGGGGTGTCTTAGAATCCCCACTCATAGTAATCTTAATCTAGTTTTTTTCTAAATCTATGTTATTTCCACAACACATAAGCCAGAGAGTTGTGGGATCAATAGCTAAAGCAACAGATCTTCAGTCAGGTGTGGCAGGGAGCTACATAGATAATGATCTTTGAACAGTGGGTTGGAGAAATCATCAGTACCACTATAATACAGGCTGTGGAATGAAGAGATTAGGAGTGGCCCTGAAGAGAAGGACTCGGGGATATTGCTGGATGAAAAATTGAACATAAGCCAGCAACATGTAGTTGCAGTCTGCAAAACAACCATGTCATGGGCTGCATCAAAAGCAGAGAGGTTAGCAGGGTGAGGGAGGCAATTCTGACCCTCTGCTCTGATCTCATGAGTCCTGTGTTGAGTACTGTGTCCAGCTCTGGTGTTCCCAGCACAAGAAAGACATGGACCTGTTTGAGTGAGTGCAGAGGAGGGCCACAAAGATGATCTGAGGGACAGAACACTTTGCTTATGAGAAAGGGCTGAGACAATTGTGTTTCTTCAGCTGGGAGAAGACTCCAGGGAGACCTTATAGTAGTCTTTTAGTCCCTAAAGTGGGCTGATAAGACAGAGACAAAATTTTTAGCAAGGCCTGTTGAGATGGGACAATGGTTAATGGTTTTAATCAAAAAGAGGGTCAATTTAGACTGCATATAAGGAAGAAATATTTTATGATGAAGGTGGAGAAATGTTGAAACATATTGCCCAGAGAAGTTGTGGATGCCCCATCACTGGAAATGACAGGAATTAAGTAGAAGAGAAAAGAATAAAATAGATTATTCAGTTGGAAGAGACCTACAATGATCATCTAGTCAACCGCCTGACCAGTTCAAGGCTGACCAAAAGTTAAAGCATACAATTAAGGGCATTGTCAAAATGCTTCTTAAACTAAGACAGGCTTGGGGTACTGACCACCTCTTTAGGAAGCCTGTTCCATCATTTGATTACTCTTTTGGTAAAGAAATGCTTCCTAATGTCCAGTCTAAACCTCCCCTGATGCAACTTTCAATCATTTCCACACATTCTATTACTGGATCCCAGGGAGAAAAGCTCAGACCTCCCTCTCCCTTTCCTCTGGTCAGGAAGATGTAGAGAGCAGTGAGGTCACAGCTCAGCATCCTTCTCTCCAAACCAGACAAACCCAAAAAAATCTGTAGCTGCTCCTCATAGGACTTTCCTTCTAGCCTTTTCATCAGTTTTGTTGCCCTTCTCTTGGTGGGCACCTTAATGTACTTAAGTTGTGGGGCCCAGAACTGTGTGCAGTACCCCAGGTGGGGCTGCACCAACACTGACTACAGTGGGATAATCACTTCTCTTGCCTGGTTGGTAATGCCATGTTTGATGAATTCCAGGTTGTGTTTTGCCCTCTCGGCTGCCAGGACACAGCTGGCCCACACTGCACCTGCTGCCAACCAGCATCCCCAGATTCCTTTCTGCAGGGCTGCTCCCCAGGTAAGTGTTCAAGGTCAGGTTAGATGGGGCTTCAACCAGACTGAGTGGAAAGTGTCCCTGCCCACGTGGGAGTGTTGGAATTAGATGGTTTTTAAAAGTCCCTACCGACTCAAACCATTCTGATTCCATGGTTCTGTGATCCCTGCCTGCAGTGCTCTCTTGCAGTGCCCTAGTGCAGGAGAGAGTAGAGGACAAAAATCTAACTCTGTAGCTTCCTAAGGTATTGCTTTGCCTTCAGTGTGCTCTGAACACAGACCAGGGTGCTACACTGGGACCCTTACTGCTTGCGCCCAAGGGATGACCCGCATGCTGTGCTGGGGGAACAGCGCCTCTTGTTGTGCCCCATGTGGCCCCTGGTGCCTGTGAGCCACCCAGCAGCAGTTCTCTGTCACAGACTTGTCTGGCTGAGAGCTGGAAAGCCTTCCTTTTGCCCATTTGGGACACGAGGCTGAGAGAGCAGTGCCTCGCTGGCTCAGCCTCCTTAGTCCGGGAAGAGGCATTCAGTCAGCCAGCCGCTCGGGTCATGGAGTAAAGCTCTGGCAAAGGTTATAATGAGCAAAACTCAACAAATTGCTGTTGCAAACACTTGGGCTGACTCCCTTCTAGGCTGGAGTCATCTGCTGAAGGCAGCAAGAAGGGAAAGATTTTTCCTTTTTTATCGTCAAGCTGCTGCCTGCAGAATGTGAGAGCTCTAACTAGTGTGCTGACTCTGGCAACAAGTCAGCCCCAGTGTCTGCATAGCTGTTGGCAGAGAACAATTGGACTCACAAGTTTTCAAAATATTTTCTTTTTCTCTCCTCCTCATGATTTTCTTTGTTTACCCAGAAGAAAGAGATTTGTTGGTAGCCTCTGAAGATATAATAGTGTCCTATTTCAATTGAGATCAGAACATGTAAGCCATTTACTCCATTTAAAGTTATTGTATTCCAAGATCTATGAAGTACTGTATAGATTATAATTGCTTTCAACAAATATGTTAGTGAAATTGCAGTGTTTCAGGGTGAACCATATAATTAGTCTTCTTGGAAGTTTTGGAGACAGGAGTTAATAATGGGTTATCTTCTCAGTTATGCTATGATAGACCATTTCCTATCTGGAAATAGGTCATGTCAAATAGTAGCAGCAGTTTATTTTTGCTATTATTTGTAACCATCAGTAGCTGCTATCAAAACAGGAACCTCATTTTGCTATGTGGATTGAACACGTGAGAAGCAAAAGTATCCCTTAGCCTACAAACTTTGCTAAAAGTAAAATGCAGCAAGTGGATGGACCAAATATTTTGTTGTGGATTAGATGCAGCAGAAATAATAGCAAGGGAAGTATTGTTATGAATGCTGACTGCATGTGTAAAGCAGTTTTCCAGCTGCTTATCCACTTTCCAACAGCTAAGTGGTCTGGTGGTGCCAGAGTGGACATTTGTTTGGAGAACACCTGCATGGCTGGATGATTTGGCCATGGCTGGCAGGAAACTCCACCATGCTTTGAAACTTTTGCCTGATGCGCTTTATTTTCCTGCATATATGGAGGACTGGCTTGAACTTCTGGTATTAAAGGGGAAACAATTTATCGAAGTGATTTTAGGGTCGGGTTGGTGTCTTTGGGTGGTGTCTCCATAAGTATCCTTGCTGATCATGGGTAAGTCAAGAGCTGTGTGACTTGACTCTACTTTCCAAGCCTACACTTCTGACACTGAGGCAGGGTATCTGTCACTCAACTAGGTACCGTCACAATTCTTCCACATTTCTCAGAAATGTCACATCTCCCCCTGTCATAACCAGACAATCCATTGGCTTTCCTGACAAATATGAACTTGGTTGTTGGGAAATGAGCTCAGGCTACCTAAAGATGTTAGGAATATTTTTTTCAGCATGTGAAGATGAAAGTGCACTCCTCACACTACTATAACTGGGGGATACTTTTACTTATTTTCCTACTTCTATTTTTTTTTCAATATTCTGAGAAAAAAAGAGATTTCAAAGGACTCAGAATTCTCAAATTAATGTGAAGTCATTGTGCTTAAACTGTGCTTTGGCTTTGACAAATGATGCTATAAAACCAGTGATGTGCAGTCCCTTGTTAAAAGTGTCTTTCTGACTCAATGTCATTCACATTCCTTGACAAACAGTTTTATGTGTAATACAGGAAAGGACAAGCATGCACTCTCACAAAGTCATTCTTAGAGATGTTATAAGCAGAAATCTTCTTCTCAGAAAATTTTACCACCTCATCTTACTGTAACTACCTTCTAGTACAAGACAGTGGTGGAGGTGACATCTTCCATTGAAACACCTTGCTTAAGTAATTTCTAACGTTAGAAATAACGAAGCATAAATCAAATTGCAATATAAAACCAAATGCTGGTATAGTAAGGGAGGAAAAGTCCTACAACATCTAGTGATGAGTCACATTTCATTGTTTCCAAAAGCTTTGTGCTCACCAGCATCTAACCACCGCCAGTCACAGCCAGTCACCTTTGCCAAGAGCATTTCCAGTCATCTACCCCTACCAACTTAGGTTAAACTGAATCCTCAGAAGGTTGCAAATGCCACAAAGGGCTGATATGTATGTGACATATCACCATAGAAACAGTGGTACAATTCCACATTGAGAAACTCCTTACTAAGTGCAGCCAAATGAAAGAAGTAGAGCTGCTAGAAAATTGCAATGCTGCCCGACTTCATGCTCTGTGTTATTATTGCCCTTCAGATTCTGTAGAGTGTGATCATTCCCTCCAGCAATGTAAGCAAACAAGTGAGTAATTTTTTTTAAAGACAATACTGAACAGGAAACAAATAGAGAAAACCACTATGTATTAATTCATCATAGTAAAAATATAATGCACAGTAGGCTACTTGTGGCTTTGCGCAATTCAGGGTTTCCTGATGTGCTCTGACATCTTGGTATGTGAATGAGGTTTTCTGATGCAAGTAAGTGCAATTCCCTAGCTTGATGTTAATCTGCTTTAACAGAAAGTGGGAATAGTAAAAAAGCCATTCAGAAGTCTCAATGTTCACTCTCTTGACTTAAGGACACTCCCATGTGGAATACAATAGACTTTTCCTGTACACGTCAAAATTTTATCAAAACTCAATGTTCGGTTATGAAGGAAAGTTTTTTTAATTCAACAAAAATATGACCCTTTCCACTTCGTTGTATCAGATGTCCCCAGTTTGTCTTTTATAATGGATCTTTTCTGGACCCTAGGATCCCATAAAATACTGGCCAAAATGACAGCTCATGGTTCTAAAACTTTGAAATACATTTTTTTCCCTATTAAGAGAAATTCCCTTTTCCCCAAGCACCTCAGTCTTTCCTAGATCAGAACCATTTCCAGCTGGAACACTTGAGGGCTCATCTGAACAGCAGCTGGCACACAGGTGTTTTAATAATATAAACTGAAATTGTCGTTTGGGCGTCCTCAGTCTTGTCATTACACTGTTACCGCCTTCCGATACTTGAAGATCAGCCTTAAAATCCAGGATGTGAGAAGGAAATGAGCAAATGCATCCTGCTGTTGTTCTGCCTGCTTAGGGATTGCAAGGCAAATATGTCCATGCAGGTTCAGCCATTTCGCCCGCTCTCTAGGAAAGAAGATCCTGTTCCCGGCTTGTAATTAAGACCGTAAATCTGTCATTTCTTCCCGCATTACTCTTTCACTCAGCTGTCACTTTTCAGCTGCTCTTGCAGCTTGGTCCTGCCCCCACCAAATCATTCTACTCACTTCTTGCTGGAGCTCCATCCGCTTTCCCTTGTGCAATCTGTTCTCTTGCTCCACACATCCCTGTGTCCCTAAATCCTGCTCTCTCTTGCCCAGCTGTTTCTCTGTCCCCTCTTGGTTCCTCCTTCCTTCCACCCAGTCGACAATTCTGGATCAAGCTAGCATCCAGCTGTGGTTTTCTGCTGACTTTTCATCCTTGTCGGGAATGGACATAGAAAAGGGTGAAGCGTTGTCCTGACCGAGACAGCGGGATAGGATTTCTTCTCGTTGGAAACAAGCAGAGACAGAAACCCTCCTCAGAGGCCGCTCTTTCATTTATTCCTTCAAAGCTTTGGGAAAGCAGGCAGTGATCTTCCTCTGGACAGACTTACTCCTACACTGCAATTCATGGAAACTGTTGACCATTGCGGATGAAAATCACAAATTCATGGGAATATTTCTGGATTTAAGACTATTAAAGGCTCTTTGAAAATTCCCATGTGAACAGAGCTGCCAGAAAAATGTGCTGTGTGGCAACTTCTGAGGTTTCAGTTGGTGTTTCCATTCTGCATTCACAGGAAAATAGAAGTCTTCATCAAAAATGGGAGGTGGTGGGATATGGTCTAGAGACTGGCAGCTGATAGACAGCTTGGAATAAGGTGAGCACAAACTCAAGTTATTAATCTTTTTTAGTAAAATCAGAACTGTATGGAGAAGGAACTAGACTGTGCCTCCCACAAGACGTTGGCTGTCACCTCGTCTCCCCCTCCACAGATGCAGGAAACTCCCAGGTAATTGTTTCTGCAGTAAATGTGAGTTTTGGAAATGTAGAGTAAAGCGCCAAGTTTATATGGCAGCAATCATAAACTCAGTCCTTGTATCTGCCAGAAGGGTTGGGCAGTATTTCTAGATAAATCCAGAAATATTGGGGAAAATGCAGAAAAAAGGGTAAGATACGTCCAAAACTTGTAAATATTTTGCAAATCTTAAGAATTCATACCTTTTTTAGCTTTATAACTCCAATCTTTCTATTGAGGAAATACACAAAATCAAAGCTTTCACTTGAAAACATAATGAGAAGTCCAAGCCCTTAGAGCTGCATAAAAAGCTATTTCAAACTGTGAACCCCAAGAGCCTGAAATGTTGAATAAAGAGAATTCAACTAGATAACTTTTAAATATATTGGGTTTCTTCTAAAGCTGCTGTAATTTTGTGGTCACACCTTACGATTCTCGAATGTCGGAGGTTAACATGTTATGGATGCCTAGTGGAGGGTAGCTTTACACTACAGCCACATGTTCCTGAGTGGGTGGAATATCAGAAAATAAGGGAATATCTCAAGCTTGTGCACGAGGCATGCATAAGGGAGTGAAACAGAGAGACAAAATGCCATTGGTAGCTGGTAAGAGAAACTTCCTGGCAATAAGAGCTGTTATTTTGTTGTTATTTTGTCTGACATTAGCACTGAGATGAACTGAGTGATCTAAGAGTGTTTTGTTATCTCTTACTTCTAGGAACCCTGGAGCCACAATGCCACTTGGACAGGATTTATGGACAGCTTTTCAAAACAAGCAGGCGAAACATGAATGTGCATCCAAAGGAAGCTTGGGCAAAGATGGCTTTAGTTTTCTTCTTTTTGTTTACTGGTGAAAAGTTGAACTTTTAAATAAATGAATAATTAGGCATCAATTTAAATGTTTCATACACTACACTGCTAATGTTTCATAGGCTACACACCCTTTTCAATTACTTAAAAACCCCACAAGGGTCTCTGTACCTTTTGAAAGAAAGATGCCATTTAAAAATTAGGAAAAAAATATCCAATATGTTTTGAAAGCAGTGGAGTTTCTGTCAGCTCTTTGTCACATAACCCAGAGGTCACTGATTTTTCAACTGCAGCCCTAATGAAGAGAAATGACTCCTCTGCAATTGCATATTTGAAAAAACCAGAGGTTTAAATATGCATGTGCCTCAACTGATCATTTTCTGTGCCATTACATATTTGTGTGTGCACTTACAAATGGGATGTAACTATTTTCAGTTTTTGCAAATCCTCTTTAGGCACTCTTTTTTTGCTCTTATTGTTCTGTTGTCATGGTAAAGTTTGCAGTCTTACAGTTTAAGCCTCAGAGATTTAAATAATTAATCAAAAAACGGCTTCACTGGGATATTATAGATGTATTTAACATTCATGATAAAACTTTACTCCCATTGTCCACTGCTTGTAAGCCAAACATGTACTATAAAATCAGTCACTGCCTTGCTCCTTAATATTTAATTGAGCTAAAATTTGGACAATGAATAGCTAGAAACGCTTGAATGGAATTTATCCATTTGGGCAACAAAGCCCCACTAGGAGTGCATATTTAATCATAGATATTACATGCCAACAGACCTATTCCATGCTGCTCAATTTAAGCATGATGGACAATTTTTTTAGGCATACATTTATTAATTTTGAAAACCATAGTGACATGTCATTTATAAAAATAAACATATTATCATTCTACAGTATTTTTATGGCACTTAAAAATATTTACACTTTTGGGACTGGAAATTTTGCTTGTTTAGTTAGAGAATTCAGACTCTAGGGATTTTTGGGGCAGACTTTCCCGCATTTGATAGCAATTTTCAGTGGCTTTCTTTCAAGCTCAGCAGTAAATATTTGCATGGGCTTCTTTACATCTCTTGACTTCATGTTGTAGCTGTAGCTTGTTGCTTTTGTCTGTATTTTCTTTGGCTAAGGAAAGATGGAGTATTGAGCACTTCTTTTCCTTTCTTATGATCATTGCCATTAAATCCTTGAAGCTTATCACGCTTTGTCAAAGCAATTTTCATTTCAATTTCGATTACAGATTTGATTCTTTTAAACATTTACCTATAGTCTTGGGGGACTATATTTTAATTCCTTTTTAATGCATTAATACCTCTGCTTTTTAATGCCATTCTAACTGAATGTGTGGGTTTTGTGGTGTCTTTGCAATGAGCATGCATAAATGAGTGGTTTTATATAAGCATGTAGGAATGGCTTAGCTCTTCTTACAGTGTTTATGTAAGCTTCGTATTAAATATGTCTAGGAAATTCAAAGGCTGCGAACTATCCACATTAATTGCTTTCCTTTGGCATTGACTTGTCATACTCCTACTGTATTCAGGATGAGCTATATGGCACATGGAATATACTGCTAGGACACTGCTGTATGGAGAAGACATCTATCCTTTGGCAGAGGAAAGCACATGCTGCATCACAAGGGCTGGGGTAATTACAGCGTATCTGGAGCTGTAGGCGTTCAAGATGGCCACAAGCAAAATTCGTGTGAGATGCTGCAGCGTGTAATATCCTGTGCCATCTATAAATTTAGAATATTTTGAGTTGCTTTTTTTCCCCCCCTTTTTAAAATTTAAAACCAGAACAGAACATTGTTTCCTGCATTTGGGGTCCAATCCCCCAAACCCTTATGTAAATTATTCCATAGGCTTGGAAAACTTCTGTTTTCTGCTTTTTTTTTTTTTCTTCATTTCTTTTAACATATAACATTCACATAGTAAATACCAAAGGACAAAATGCAGCTTGTGCAGACTGTCTGTGCTCTTAAAGTAATTACAGGCATAGGCTGACTGCCTTTGTGGCTTCTTGGCTGTTTTAGAGGTTCTGCACACGCAGTCACCTGGTTCACACATGCCAAGGCAATTGCATTAAATTAGCCATGCAATTTCACTTGGTATTTAAACACAGGACTGGAAAAGCCATGGTGATTTGTGAGAAAAACATTGACTCTAAAAGAATCAGTATGGCAATTTGGTGTATTTAATACTTCCCAGTTTGTAAACTGGCAAACTTTGCCTTTGTGCTTCTTTCTAGAAAGTGCTGGGCTCCAATATTACCTCACCTGTACACTTGGGACACAATGGAGCAATGCTAGAAATGATCAGTCTGCTGTGTTTCTGCACCTCTGACCATCATCTGCATCACACTTAATTCTGTAGCTTTTGGCAGTGTGGATTATTCCTGTTTTGGAACTACATGATTGTATCACCAATCTGAATGCCACAAATACATGGTTTACTGCCTCCCCTCTCCGGAGTAACCTCATGCTTCCTACCAAAATTAGGCAGTTGATGTTGGACTCAAAAATCTCCTTTTTAAAAAGAATTTAAACTCTGTGGAAAGGTCTGCATTTTTTTATTTTTCTGCCACTGATTAATCCCTTCATTTGGTATAATCTGGTAGAAGAAGCTGTCCAAGGCAGGAACCAAAGTCTTGTCAGTAAAGGAAGTCAAGCCAAGAGAGGTGAGGCTCTTACCTGAAAGGAAATTGCCTCCACAAACCTGTTCATCTAAATCCTGGAATAGAAACTGAAAATGGCTGCACTCATTCTGGCATCTGGAAAGGGGATACAGAATACAACGGTGAATTATATCCCAGAGTCTTTCAAAATAAGTATATTTTGTGGTATCCAAGGTCATAGAGAAAAGCAAAACTGATGTTTCACGGTTTTGTTTCTAAGTTTAGTTCTGAGTAGGATGAGCTGCTTCAGTACTGATAAAAGGCTTCTTGTTTGGAAGGCATCCCTTCAATCATTTCTCTGGTCTTTTTGCAAAGCATGTGCCTGTATTTGGTTTGCATAACAAGGTTTTGCTAGTGGGGGGCTGCAGGGGTGGCTTCTGTGAGAAGCTGCCAGAAGCTTCTGCTGTGTCTGACAGAGTCTATCCCAGTGGGTCCAAGATGGACACACCTCTGGCCCAGTCCAAACCCATCAGTGATGGTGGCAGTGCCTCTGGGACAGCAGCATTATAAAGAGGAACAAATTCCTGGGAACTGGAATGAGAGCATGTGAGAGAAACAGCCCTGCAGACACACACAGGTCGGTGAAGGAGGAGAAGAAGCTGCTCCAGGCACTGGAGCTGAGATTCCCCTGCAGCCTGTGGTGCAGCCCATGGTGAGGCAGCTGTGCCCCTGCAGCCCATGGGGATTCCAGGGGGAGCACAGATCCACCTGCAGCCCGCAGAGGACCCCACACCAGAGCAGGTGGATGCACGAGGGGAGCTGTGAACTCATGAGAAGTCCATGCTGGAAGAGAAATATGGAAGGACCTGTGGCCTTATGGAGAGAGGACCCCACACTGGGGCAGGTTTGCTGGGAGGACTTGTGATCCTATGGGAGACGACTTGTGGTCCTATGGGGGACCCTCTCTGTAGCCCATGGGAGGGGCCTATGCTGAAACAGTTCATGCAGAACTACAGCCCAGGAGAAGGATGTACAATGGAGAAGTTTTCGGAATACTGTCTTCTGTGGGAGGGAGCCATGCTGGAGGAGGGGCAGAGGAGTCCGCCCCTTTGAGGAAGAAAGAGTAGCAGAGAAAACATGATGAAATAATCACAACTCCCATTCCCCATATCCCTGTGCTGTGGAGCAAGAGGAGGGAGAGTATTTGCATGTGAAGTTGAGCCTGGGAAGAAGGGAGGAGTGGGAGAGGGGTATTCTATTATTTGCTTTTATTTCTCATTATCCTCCTCTGATTTGATTGGTAATAAATTCAATCAATTTTCCCAAGTTGAATCTGTTTTGCCCATGATGGTAACTGGTGACTGATCTCTCCCTGCCCGTACCATGACCCATGAATGTTATGTTAGGTTTTCTCTCCCCTGTCCAGCTGAAGAGGGGGGCAGTGGAGCAGCTTTAGTGGGCACCTGGCATCCAGCCAGGGTCAGCCCACCACATTCCATCAGCTGTGGAGATATTTCCCACCAGACCCATCTCCTCTTACCTTTGAACAACCTTATTTTTCTTGGCAAAGGCATTTGGAGCAGCTCCAGGAGAGAAGATCGTATCCTGAATGTCACTGCGGCCTGACTGCATTGTAGTAAATGGAGAATATTTGTGTCTGGGGGTGGCTTACTTCATACTCACTCCAGGCTCTATGGATTTATGTGTCTATGTATGTAGACACTAAATCCTGAACAGAGGCTCTAGGAGCAGTTTGCAGTTCTCAGATCCAGATGTGCATTCAACCACATCCTGACTACAATTTTGGGTGAGATTTTCTGCCTTTCCTGTGTCTCTTCCTCCTTCTCACTCCTCAGAAATGTTGGTTTCCCATTGGAAAAAGGAAATTTAGTGGAGTGAAGCCTTTGAGAGCTAACAGCATTCTTCATTTGCTCCTGTGTCTGGAGTAATCCAGAATATTTCTGCAAACAACGATTATTCACATGGGGGTTGGGGTGGGCGGGGGTAACATAACACTTATCCTGTCTGGAAGAATAAAGAAAATATGTATTTTCTCTTGGTTTTTCTTGTATTATTATTTTAAAAATCTCTATGCCCCGTTCTTGCTTTTTTGCCAATAATAATAATGCCATAGATATTACAAGTTTATTTTTCTGTGCTGTAGATACTTGCATATTATATCACTTTAAAATAAAATTCAAATGAAGAAATGGAGAGTAAAACCTCAAAGAAGTTTCCAAGGCCTTGTTTATGATTTTCTTTAGTATCTTAGTATGTTTTCAAGAAAGAATAATATTTCTTAAGTATATTACTTTTTGCCATAAAGATTAAAAACAGACTAAATGAGATAATTGTTTTATTTTTCTTTTCAAGTAAAAGATTTACAGAATGAGGTTGGAAAATTGTGTGTAGGCTGATGTTTTATGTTGTAGCTGGTTATTACTCAGTGAGTCACTAAGTTTCCAGAGCTTGCCACACCTTAAGGTTAAACTGCCTCAAACCAGGCAGCAAACTGTTAGCTGAGGTGCTTTGAATGACTTTTTTTAATGTAAAAATATATATATTTAAACAATGTGCAAACTTTGCTGAAACTACTCAGATCCTCCTTCTATAAAAAGTTTTCTCTGCACATTCTCTGTTTTCTCTCATAGAATTAAGCATAACTAAAATAATTATTTATTTGTCATAGTTACTGGTATTTCCTAGGAAGAGTTAGAGGCCTCTCTATTGATAGGAAGGAAGCAGTGCTCAACAGCACAGTCACACCAAGCAGTTTTTTGGGACTTTAGAAAGACATGTCAGAAATCCACAGTGATCACTGAGTAGGCATGTGCCTATATCTGAGTTGTGAAAGAGAGGAAGGGAAATATATGAAGCCAACATTCATCCTTTCAGTTTAATGCTGATGCCTCAGTGTCTGCCTGGCAGAAAACTGCATGTGGTATTCAGAATAAATACAGAAAGAGCCAGTTCTGGAAACATAATTTTAAAAGAAATGTAGTATCAAAATAATTAATAAATATGGATCAATATCATGTACTGTCATCCACCTATTTTCTTCATTCTGAAAATTGGATGCTTCAGTAATTGGCCAAACACAGAATATGGATCAGCTTAAAGCATATGAGTCACTGCCCTGGGCTCTAAGTAAGACCAGAATTGCACTTCGTTCTCCTTTGGGTACTATATTCTCAAATGTGAGGTATATTTTGAAGGCATTTTCAAATACAGTAGAAAATACCCAAAATTTCCTTTCCCCATTAAAAAAAAGTTCAGAAACCTTCCATTTAAAGCTACCTTAATGAAAAAATAAATAAAAGAGGGAAAAAACCAAGATTAAGTAAATAGGTGTTAGGAATACTGTCTGAATAGGTGAAAATTGTATTGAATTTATCAAAATAGAGGAAGGTATTCACAAGAGAAAAGTCTATTCAAGTAAAGAGTTTGCAAGAATGGGTAGCTAAGAAATCAATAAAATATAGGGAGAAAATTAAATACTTTCTTCCCTCTTATTTTTTTTGTTTTTTGTTTGTTTGTTTCCTGGACATTTTCATGTTGAATTTCAGAGAATTTGCAGAAGCTTTTCGTAAGTAGTTTATTTTATTGTTGCTATGCAGGTGTTAAATGTTGGTATTCATCCTCATTTCAAGTAGCTACAGAGACATATAAATCATGTGAACTAGTAAGTGAAAGAAGGAAAAAATCCCTATTTTCCCCAGACACTTACCATGTTTCTTCTCTTTGCACACTTCATGGTAGGCAGACTATCTTTTAGCACCCAATACTGCAAGTCTTTGCTCTGAACAGCAGGAGATGGCAACAGGAAGTGTTTTCTTTTTCTTTCCCCCTTTTTGTCCCCGTTCTGTTGCTGTCAATGTCTCTTGCTGCTCCTTGGAGTACTTGTTCTGAAAATGGGAGCATGGGTGATGGTTTTGAATTAGCTTTCAGCTAGTGGTAAACGTTTTTTTACTTTGGGTCATGGGTTAGCCCTTAATGTTCTGGTGTTTTTAAATGTATCTCAAATTTTTTAAAATGACACTCTTAGGCTTAGAGCAGTAGAAGATTAATGAAAATAAATCTTCATTATCTGGTCCTGTGGAAACACTGTTATATGCAAAACACAGTAATCACTTGCTTTTGTAACTTGTTGCACCTTGCCCTAGGGTTTTTGTGGTGGTGTTACTACAGCTAATACACTTTTTCACAGGGTCCCTGCAGGTACTGTGCGTTGCTCTAGATCAGTGGAATGCTGAGAAAAGCAGTGATGCCTTTGAAGAGCCCTGGAGAACAGATTCATTGAGAGGAAAACAGGTATCAGCAGCTTTTCTCTTTGTGTGGATTAAAAGAATATTTTTAATAGCCCCTGCCAGGTCTGCAATCCTCTGTTGATGGCAGCTGAAGCCAACCCTGGAGCTGTTGTACCCCGGGGTTGTCCAGGGTGCTTCCTCTCTGCTGGCCTTGCCATGTCCGACTTGAGGGTCGTTCACTGGAGGATGGATCCATGGGCATCTCATGTCTTCACAGCCCCTCCACCTCTATTTTGTGGCATTTTGCAAAGCCCACCAGGTATAACCTGTTAGGCAATACTTGCAGAGACCTCTTCAGGGGCTCAACGCATCACAGCCGATGTCACTGAAATTCGGAAAAGTCTGAGACTGTGTGGAATAAAGGTTTCAGCCTGGAACCTTCTTTCTCACCAAGAGCTTCTCACAAAAGATGATTGGGTTTTAAGGGCAGGGTTTAATTCTTGGCTGTGAACACTTCCTAGGTCCAAGCACTGATCTCCCAGCCATGCATAAACTGCTGGTTGTGTAAAGTGAGCCAGTCAGCCCCATCCTCAGAGTCAGGGGGGTGCTCAACCAGCCAGACACAGGTGTCTGCTTTAGGGAGAGCAGAACAGCTCTCCAGACTCCTCTGCCCCTATGGACTAGTCCCCACCTGCTATAATGGGAGCTGGATCACATGAAGACACCCACATTTAGAAAGTATATTTATGTGTCTACAGTCTGGACCTGAATATCAAACATTTGTGGCTGAGGGATTAGGCTGCCTAAACATAGATGCTACGTGGTGTCTGGAACATCCAAGGTGTACTTAGGGGTAGGAGACAAAGACTATGAGGGAGCTGTGGGCCAGGAGATGGAGTCCAGGCAGGGCTCTACAGGGAACATCAAGTGCCTCTAAATATCTGTGTGTGGGCAACAGACCTGAGTCTTTAGTGATAATTCACATTTACAGATACCTTCTAATCCTGTTTCTTCTGTTTAGTCTTCCATTGGCTTATTTTTCTTTTATTTTTTTTTTAACTCCCAGTTTTCCATGTGAAGTGGCTATGTAGTCATCAGTAAAGCCAGGAATTTAGTGTGACCAACTACAAAAAGAAAGCTAGAATTTTAGAAAGCTTTATTTTACCTGATGCACATTTATTAGAGCCTCCTTGAATGGCTGATTCATGCCCCTCAAAATAGAAGTCTCTTTCCTTGACCTTTACTGTCTTTCCCTCCTGGATAAATTAAGAGAGAAAAAGACAGCAGAGAAATGATAAGGCTCCAAAGAGAGGCTGCTCTTTAATTTACACTGAACCGTAACTCTTTACTAAGTTTGTTGTTTTAAAATACTTTCCTGATACATCTGCATCAATACCAGTCGGATATTGAGAAACAGGATAACCCTTGCTTAAGTGGTTTAAGAAACCTCTCAGAACATCTGACATAAGTGAACACATTGAACAAATAAACAGATGTGGAATTTCCCCCCTCAACAGCCTTTCCTCCAGGACCCTGCAGCTGGGGATGGAGGAAATGTTGAATGTCAATGTGGCAATTACTCCTATGCTTCCTGATCTGCCATATGGTCAGCTGCATCCTATATGATTTTTCACATGGTGGGAGGAGCAGAGCAAAGAGTCTGATAATTTGTGGTCATTTCAGATGTGCCAAAAGTGCCATAAAAAGGCGTGTAAAAGTAGTGTGGAAGGGGTGATGAGGTATTAAGGCACAGGAACACCTGTAAACATCTTGCTTTGCTCTGAGAATTTGGAGTTTTTCTTTCCAAGCTTTAGAAAGTGCCTAAGGTAAAGGTAGCTGTATAGCAAGCAGCTGTGAAAAGAAGCAGAACACAAAATTTAACAGTCTGCTATTGGGATTAATGCATCTTCTGGTTGTGTAGTGGACAGAGTACCAGACTTTGTAAAAGATTAAGATGTGATTAGAAACATGACAGACCCATCAATGAGAGCTCAAAAAGGTGGGTTAAATTTGCTGCTATATGACTGTTACCAACCGAAAGAATAAAAGCATGTTTATTTTTTTCCTTCTTACAATGCTTTTTTTTATTCCCCAGTGTTCTTGTTCTCTCACAGTTTAATATTCTGTTCACATAGAAAGGAGTAGGCACAGCCTGAAATTTCCTTTCTGTAGTTGCCTTACAGAAAGCATTAGGACTGAAAGAAGGACAGGATTTCAACATTCACAACAGACTTCAGAATGGAAACATGAAAAGATCACGTCCATAATAGGAGACTCTACAGGTAATTTCTGAGACAAGATAACTCTGATTTTCCAAAGGATGTACTTTCTGTGTTGGTGCTCTCACCATGGAGTCCAGAGCTCCACAGCACTTGTCTCCAGGCCATGAGAGGGCTGAAGCTCAATGCCATAAATACGTAGTGCCTCACTGCTGAGGGTATCTCTTTGAATAAAAATGCAGTCATTGTTTGAATAAGAGTGAAACTCAGCACCCCAGTAATGCCTTGATCCTTGATTTAATGCCACACAGGCAGATTGCAGTAGGACCAGTACTGGAGGTGTTGGCTTGGTCCACTGACATTACATAGTTTACACACAGGTTTACTCTTATGAGTGACTACAGAAAACAGATAAATAAAATAAATATCTGTATGAATGCTATTTTGCAGCTCAAAATGAAGTCTCTTTTGCAATGTCTGTGAGAGTTCTAAAGTTAAAGACTGGTTACCAGGAAACAGGCTACTTCTTTCCAAGCTTGTGAAAGACCTCAACACAACATGGGCCAGCTAATTAGGATGATGAAGGTAAAACCTTGTATGTGTTACAATCAGAGAGGTCAGACAATGAGTGGGTCTAAATCCAGCTCGTTCCGTGACACATGCCTGTGCCAGATTCTGTTACAGTTTGGAGAAGCAATTATGTAAATATAGATTTGCAAACAATTCCACAAAGTAACAAAAAAAGTGTTAATTACCAAAAATGTTAGTGATCTGTTTAGCCAACCACAGAGTGATGAAATCATGACCATTTTGAAAATGAAAGCCTGATGTAACCACCCTGGGTTTTTTGGGGTTTTTCTTTCAGGAACATTATCTTTCTTCGTATCTTTGACTTTTAACTCTCAAAAGCATCTTGATTTATTTACTTTTTTTAACTAGGCCCAGGAAAATGACACACACACA
This sequence comes from Hypocryptadius cinnamomeus, assembly GCA_013400635.1. Lineage (NCBI taxonomy): Eukaryota > Metazoa > Chordata > Aves > Passeriformes > Zosteropidae > Hypocryptadius > Hypocryptadius cinnamomeus. The sequence continues at coordinate 29,619 of VYZP01005715.1, forward strand.
CACAGTGAAAATAATGTCTACTCCTATTGACAGATGGGAATGTCATGAGTAGTGCCACCACAAATCTTCATAGACATAAAAATCCATTAATTTGTGCTCAGATACTCATCCTGAATTAAATAAGATTTTTACTTTGCTTTTGATAGAAAAAATCCAGTCTATTTTCTTTCAACAAATGAAAGAGCAGTATTGGTACTAACTTTTTCATGTTTTTGACTTGCACAGAGTTTCTTACATCACATTGTAATCACAGTATAATAAAGCTCTTCTATAATATTAATTTGATTCTTTATCTGTCTGCCTGTAAACTCAGCAGTTCAGCATCACAATTTAAAAGGCTCATTTCTCAAGAAGGTAATCAGTGTCCTTATTGTACTCATTGGCTACTTGGGCATTACAAACATAATAGATAAATAGCAAGAGACAGAGTAGATCCTACTGGTACTAAATACCGGTATCCAATTACTCTGTTTTCCTCAGATTATGGCTATAGATGTCATGCAGGATTGACTAAAAACATTCTTTGGAAGGACTGTAGAAGTTCACATCAAGTTTAGAAAAGGTTCTGGATGCAGTTAACCATAAATAATGGTTATTTTGTAATATTCAGAAACATCTTATTTCCATGGATAAATTACTACCTTCTCTTTCTCTGGTGAAAATTTAAATAGTAGCTTCAAACAAAAACTGCTTCTATTCCTGCCACAAGCTTATACAACACAGCGTTGATACAATTTAAAGGAGCTGACATGCAGCTTAAAATATGGATGCTGCATATGACTTAAATAATACGAATTATATGCTGAAGTCATTACTGAGTTGTTACCCAGGGAAAACATAGTGTTGCTTCAATAGATATTTCAGGATTCAACACTATAATTCTTAGGACACATTTTACAGAAATAGGATGGATAGTAACTTAAAAAATGCTGTGGAATTAGTATTTCAGTGTTTAAAAATTTAGCCAGCACTTCACTAAAATAGGATTGTTTCTCCACGTATTTGTTAACCACATAGTAAATTTACGAAGGACAGATCATATCTGCTATCTTCTCCCTCCCCATTAAATGAATGTGTAATAATAATTCCTTCCCATTCTTTGAAAAGTCTGGGCAAATCAGTCTTGCTGCCTGTGTCATAGCATGAGAGTGAAGTTTTGATGAGAACATGTCTCTGAACAAAAGCCCCCCTTCTAATCCAGTCTGACCTTTGGTCTAACACATGCAATAAAGTTCTATCTTTTAATCAGAAATTATTTTCTCTAAAGAACTTTTGAGAGACCTCACAGAACATTTAACACAACTTTTATTTCTGTCATACTCAGAAGAGGTTACATTTCTACAGAAGTAGAAATTCAGGTGCAGAGTGACAGCGTGTGTTTGATGATACTCCAAACCTCCGAGCTCCTGCTTTTCAGTCTCTTTGCCAAGGGGCTCGAGTTTGAATCAGAAGATATGCTGCAGATTTCCCAATGGTTCACAGCCAGTGAAGCACTAACCCCAGGAAAAACAGGTTTGGCATTTCTATAGCTTGTGATCTATAACTAATAAACTGACTGGGAAAGGATGTAACTGGCAGGCAACAGCAGTCTTAATGTACAGCAGCAGATTTGTCATGCTACAGAGGGGTGTTACTCTTCAAAAGATTCTAGCATGAACATCTAAAATGCACATTTAACTCCTGCCTTAACTCCCACCTGCAACATCTGTATGAGTGCCAAAGGCATAACTTTCAGTGGAAAATGGGTTAATATTTGTAGAGGATCAGGCCCTTACCTTGTATCTATGTATGGATTTCCCATAGTGACCAGGTTAATGGGATTTGCAATCTCCAATTATAAAGATAACTGTTATAAAACATCTCCATACTTTGAGATGAGTAACGAAAGCAGGTGACTTTTCAACATCACTGTTTAATGTATTGAAGAGTGGTGGCTCTCATCCAAATTCAGCAGAAAGGCTCCTACTGATTTCAATGGGCTTTGAACCAGGGAATGGTCTTTTAAATGTTCTGTGCCTCCTGCTCAGATATGAGAAGCAAAAACTGAAGGGCGAGAGACTTTTTATTCCTTTAGTGTCTGGGATGACTCAGACACAGCAGACTGCTAGGAAATTGTATTTATACCACAAGGGCAACACTTATTGCAACTCCTTAGTCATCAGAGTGGCAAAATTCGGTTGTAAAGTCTGGTACAGGGTCACAGTATGCAGTTTTGGATTATTAATTTACTAATTTAACATATGGATTTTTAAGATTAATCTTATCTAGGAGCTGAAGATTAAGGTGTTTCTAAGATTTATTTAATCCAGAGTGTTGTGGATTAGTGGGATATTTCAGTAACACCCATTGATTCCAAAAGCAGGGGCAGCAAATCACACGAATGAATCTGACATAACACTGTTGCCAGACACCACTACATGAAATACCTAGCAAGCATCAGGGATAAGAAATTTCCTCTGTAAATTTCCTAACAGAGAAATGATTCTCCTGTTTAACCGCAATATTAATTCTGTTACTCAAAAAGAAAAGCTGCTACATTTTAACTGTCTTCAGCTCTTGTGCAGCTGCCCATCACTTTGGTGCCACATTCACGTCTCCCCAGATGGACTCACTACAAATCTTCGCACATCTGAAACCTTTAATTTAGTGGTGTGAGCTCAGCCTTTGGGCTGTGTGCAGACTCAAGGATTTATTTAAAAAAATCCCTCCTGATTTTAATATCTATTTGATATTGACAGAGAGCATTTTGGCTGTGTCATGCTGTGCTAATAGGCTGCAAGGTTTCTTGGTCAGTTTGACATTCTGCTGCCCCTAGGTAGCGAAATGCTGCGGTCTCCGAGGACAACCCTCAAAACTCAAAAGAGCTGGGTACTGACTCCCAGCAGGGCTTCCTTTATGTGAACTCAGCCAACCAACAACTCCATGACTCCAGCAGATGTTTTTGGCCTTCAGACCAGTGGGTGAATTTATCCATCTTCCCTCACTCCCTCAGTAATCTATCTGGCTGAAGCCAGCATGGTTAAACCTGGATCCGTGCCGAGGGCAATCAGGAATGAAGGGCTGGCCCGGTGAGGTTTTCCAGCATGTATCAGGCAGATTGTATTCAGGGGCAAAGGGTCCATGCTATATAAGTGCCTTAGAGCCTGTACCAGTGTTCTTTGCTCCCCATTGGGCTCTCTTTGATTGCAGGTTTTAAATATGTCATGTATTTCCAGATGCATTATTTATGTTTGCTTGTGTTGTTGTGCAATTTGTGGCAGAGTGAGGGGTCTACTGGAAAGCAGCCCTTGGTTTAGTGGGCAGCCCTGTAGCAAAATATTAGTAGTACAGAAATCTGCTGCTCTAAGTGAAATTTGATTTAAACATAGATGACAGAAAGTATTCACATATATTTTTTTAAAATGTTAGCTAAATTCAAAAGGAGTTAACTAGAAGTACAGCTATATCTAGTTTTTATCTTCTGTTTCTTGTTCTATCTTGCCTCTTCTTTTTTTCCTTTCCTTTTCCCTTTCCTTTTCCCT